>APFE030896601.1:134721-157211 GCA_000404065.3 Pinus taeda | reverse complement strand
AATCTTTCACTAACAAGTAAATCTAAGAAGCAAAAGCTTACTAGGATGATTTCGGGATGTTTTACTTGGCAACAATCAGTCCAAGGACTAGTTTATGCAGAATCACAAACTAATCAAAACAAAAACTCAATCTCTTTTTGTGTTTTTTGAAAATGAAATTCACAACTTTAAATGAACAAGCTATATCGAGATTTTGCAAAGAGGAAACACAAAGGTAGGTCGCTCACTCGGGTAGACTTTACGACTGGTCCGACTCCTAAGAAGACTAACAAAACCAGAGATATCTAAGGCTTTGCAACTTCTAAACCCAAAGTCCCTACAGGACCAATAAAAATCGAAACCCTAAGGCTAAAATCTCAATGAATTTCACTAAAACTTTCGACACTAATGGAACAAGTGTAGGTGAAGATTCTTGACAGTCAACCAGTGGATCTGGGCAGTAAAGAATAAGAAAAACAAAATCTAAAGGGAAAAAGTGACAAAAAAGGGAATTTTCTCAATTTTAACAGGGTACGCAGGCAGCCTGTTTAACCAGGTGCGTGCACGCTCTGTGTACACAGAGACAGTGCGTACAGGTATGCACTGTGTCTAACGCAGAGGGTGCGTACTACTGCAAAATGAAGAAAAACTAAGTTCTAACTCGACTCTAAGCTAAGTCACCCAAAAACACAGTCAAGAAACCAAAAAACAAAAGAAACAAGACTCTTTTCAGATCAAAGTAAACCTCAAAGGAAAAATCAATCACATCAATGGATTCCCCAGTATGGTCGCCAATTTGTCATGCGGAAAGAGTTATTTTTGCGGACAAACCTAACCTCCCTAGGAGTCTAATACTCTCTAGTGACAAACAAGAGCAATCCTTCTCTAAACATACATTATTCTATGAGAAACCAAGTGTTGTTCGATCCTACCTCAAATCCAACGCTTGCTGTAGCAGTCCAGCCTTGCTGATCCAGATGAGCTCCTCCTTCACCTTTAAGACCTGCATACACTACAGTCAAACGATTACATAACACCTGCATATTTCATAAAACAAAGCATATTCATCATATAGACCAAGGAGTACATGAAATAATTCATTAACAACAAATCATTGAGAAGAATGGACTTATTTGTATTAAGGAAACAAAAAAGGAACCATTACAACCTGAGCCTTGGTGTTGTGCAAGCTCCTCCCAGGGTCCAACCAGAGATTTCCTCTACTTTGACAAGCTCACCCACTTCCAATATGAAACAAGAAAGGATGGTAATCTCTCCTCACAAGCTTACAATGGAAGTCCTAATTCCAGCAGCATCTACCCTTTGGAATGTTCAGCTTTCAACCTCCCCTCCCTTGGCCCAATGCCTGTATTTATAGTGTTCTAGAGGAAGTTATTCAGTTCCAACATCAATGGGTACTCCCTCTTTTGGATGGGGTAGCTCCTCTCTTGATGGGATAAGTTCCTCTATCATAGGGATGCATGAACCATCTGGATGCGCTCAATACACGTCAAACACTCTTCTAGAAAACTCTAGAAGTGACCACAAGTAACTTTTTTAAGATGAAACTTGCGCCTTTTGACCTTTACAGGGGTACGCACCCATCCTTTGGCTTATAGAGCGTACAAGTACGCAGGTACAATGAGTTTGGAATGTGTACACGCAGGCAAGGTAGAGAGAACCTGCGTACCCAGAGATAAACATGTTTTTAGTGACTTTCTCTCTTTTTTGAAGCTTGACATGAAGAGCAAAGGTATTAGGCTTGACAAGGAGGATAACATGACTATTGATGGAGCCATATTAACTGCAGATAGTCATGGTGACAAATTTCAGTGTAACAGTATGTTTCCATCAATTCCAATTCCTTAAGGTCTCCTAGGAGGCTCAATCCCATCATAGTATCCTCTTGTCACACGTTTAACCCAATTGGACGGTTACTTGGGTAGATGTGGGAGGAGGGTGTTACAAAAGAAAACTCCACAATTAAGTGTGAGACCAGTGAGGCAAAAGGGTAAGAGTAAAAGCATATAACAAGTCTTGCACATGATCACACACATATATATTATCAACCACATGAAAAGAGGATACATAGCATCCAAAATGAACATGTAGTCATTGAAATGACAACAGAGTGACACTTGTCTCCAATTGCGACACTTAAGATGCAACCCTTTACGACACAAGTGTCAACTACAAAGAGAAAGTGCACAACACCCTAGGAATGTGTCCAACACATGTATCTATGATAAATAGGATCCATTAATGTAATATAATGCCCTGGAGCTACCTCTTAAAGGTGTGATAGAACTGCCTTTCACAGAGGATGACACTTCCACTAAAAAAATACGACACTTTGGATTTCTTTAAAAAGGAACTTGAAAAATTAGAGAAACTTAGAGAAAAAAGCATGAAACAATTTTACCGACTGAAAACGACATTTCACATGATTAATGAGAGGCTCCAAAATTTGAATGTAGGCAAATTTTGGACGGTGTTGTAGCAATGACAACAGGCATTTACAGTTTCAGTGTTGTCAACTGCCACTTCTAAGTTTTGACTTTTTCCAAGTCACCAACGACTTAAGAGACCAGCAGCACCAATTTAGGTATGTAACATGTTTAATTTTAAGTTTAAATTGTAATTTATATAATTAAACTATATAATAGAAAATAAAAAATTATAATTTTATAAGTTTATAACTTAAATTTATTTAATTTTATAATGTTTAATAATATTGTAACTAATAACTATAATTATATCATACTAGATAGTGGATCGATTTGGAGCACATAAGTTTAAAATAAATACCAAATTCTTGACTACGATGTGACTCACCAGATCGATGACTAATGTCGAGTGCTCAGGGGGCATAGTCATAGTTTCCTTGCAAGGTTCCACCCAATTGATTCAATGACAGAAAATTTTAGTGCAAAATCCATCACTCTTGTGGATTGTGGGGGGCTGGGGGGAATGGTATTGATGTTAACAACTGGGGAGACGGGGTCCACTATTAAGGTTCCTCTTTTAGGGTTCCACTTGGTGGTTTATAACTCATCCATGTCGACTTGTCTCACCAAGTTCTTCTCTGCATGCACAAAATCCTTTGCCCTTGGTCTTGTGGTGTCAAATTGTATTATACCGTGACTTCAAGTTAATCTTGACTTGATGCTCCCTTCATCTCTTACACTAATCTATCAACTCGGTCCAAATTACTTACCAAGCAATACACCTAGGTAATTGACTTTGTCTATAGGGTTAACCCACCTCGTAACTCCAATCACTGTTAAGGGTTTCTTTTTTTTTCAGCGCCCTTTGATGTTCTCAACAAATGTATCGAGTAGAAAACTACCACAAACCAATTTCATTTTCCTTTATGAACACTAAAACACACAATTGGACAAAGGAGAATACAATAATGCACATCATTCTATTATGATTATATCTTGGGACTTTACACAACAAATGGTATTACTGAGGTACAAGGAGACCCTCTTAGAAATAGGCTCTTGTAAACTTTACAGTCCCTACATTTTGATTGGATATGTAAAAATAATTCTTGACTAATACCTATTAATATAGTTAGATTACAAATTACAAATATATTAATATCTAATTTTGTTTTTGTTAGATATTGTGAGTCTTAGGATGACTTGCGCGACTAACCTGTGGCTTGAGTAACCATGACTTAGGGAAATCTAAGCCATCAAAATCACCCGAGGATTACATTTGGCCTGGGCCACGCCAACCCTTAGCATGACAAAATTTTGCTTTCACCGTGGAGTTTCTTAACAGAGCACCCAGTGACCATCTATTTTACACCCCATGGGCATATTAATATGTAAATTTAAGTTTAAATTTCTCTTTTAAAAATTTTAATTTGAATATTTTTCTCATGGAATAATTTAAAAACAAATTTAACTCTCTAAAAATTTTCAGATGGGAAAACTATCTCCATCTCCTTAATTTGAAACGAGAGGACATCTAAATACAAACCTTGAGTAAACGAAAAACACATTTTCCACTGCAGTAAATGTGAAGAAATCCTGGTTGCAATTTGTCAAAAAGATCGCTCAAAACAAGAGGAAACATAGTGGTAGTTTGTTTGCAATGGTTATGCAAAGTTTGCAATCATGTATTTAAGGGAAACTGCATTAGAGTTTACCATCATTTATTGGCTATTTTAGGGGATGGAGTCAAAGCGTGTAGTTGCAAATTAGAAAAAAGAGTTGGAATGACTAGGCTTCACATCATTGCCACTGGTGGTACTATTTTTGCAAAGATAGAGGAGGACAATTCTTCCATTTTTATAAAAACAAGAGTTCCTAGCCCAATGGAGTCCTCTCAAGGAGGAATTAACGATTATGTTGAATTTGATTCAATTAGGGTTTCTAGTAACACCAGTGAAAACAAGAGAGCCATTGTCATAGAAATCTTCAATATGCAACACAAGGAGGAGGAAAGGTTTTCGTGGTTGAGTTTTTATTTGCTAATGGAATATCATTTAATGCCTCTCATTCTCCTCTCTAAAAATATATGATGAGAAAATTCATTGTTGTTGGTCTATGTTTTCAACCATCTGGTTACAATAAAATGAGGGAAACCTTATTAGATAGAGAGGTTTCAAAGATGCAAGGGTTGATGGAAGGCATTAGGAAATCATGTGTTACTTATGGTTGTTTAATCGCCATGGATTTTTGGACAAATATTTAACAAATATGTTTGTTGAACATCATTTCCACCTCTTTAAGTGGGACCCATTTCTTAAGTGTAATAGTCCTGGTGAAAATTCCATGTAATAAAAGTTAAAAACAATAACCACATATGAATGGGACACTTATTCCAAGCTAAATGTTGGGAAAGACATCCTAGGGAGTGTTCATTTGGTTGTTTATGGCTAAGGCAATTGGCAAAGGCAATGGTTAAGGCTTTGTAAAGGAAAATGGAATTTTTGGCACAATTATTTATGAAAATAATGGAAATTGGAAGAAAAATGAAGTGAAAGTTCACAGGTTGCATGTGAGGAGGAAAATGAAGGAAATAGAAGCCTCATCCATAAAAAGGCTTCTGAGGATTAGTTGGTAAACTTTTGTCAGTTTAGCTTTGAAGCTCTTTAATTATTCTTTCTATCTCTCTCTCTCTCTCATACTCTTGGACACTTAGAGTTTTTCTTGCAACACTTTGGCATTGGAGCAAGAAAGGAAAATAAGGCAAGGGGAAACAAAGATCAAGCAGGGAAAGGTAGGGTCAAGAAGCTACAATAGGCTTTATTGTAGGTGTCGACTTGCATGTGTATTTTCCTTTCTAGAATTGGAATGCATGAGATTGCATGTGTTTCTTTTCTACCATGGCATGGGTTTTTCCAGGTGTGACAGTATTTTCAGACTAGCCTTGCCATTTCCTGATAGCTTTGATGAGATGGGTTATCTCATTCAATTTATATGGGATAATTGGATTGGATTCAAAGCTGAGAGGAGTGGATCTCCAAATTGACAAACACATGGTGTAGTGGTCCCTGAACCAAATTGAGGATGCACGAAGCCACTGACCTAGTAACCCCTGAACCAGACTATGGGTTGCCGTAAAGCCAAATTGTGTGCCTCGATGGGCCTAGGAATCCTTGTTGGTGAATTGCGAGATATACAGTAAAACCAAGAGGTGGATTTTCTCTTTGTTTGGCCCAGTGATTCCGGGATGGAATACATGGTAAATCCTGGAGAATATGTCTCGATGTAGGGCCTAATGATCCTTGGATCGAACTATGGATGCACAGTAAATCCTGGAAGACTAAGAGGCACTCAAATTCCTCACAGTGTAGGTAGAGAACTTCAGTGGCATCCACATTGATTGGTATTTTTTATTTGTTCTATGAGTCCCACATTCATGCTTGGAATATGGCACGAGAGTGATTGGCTGAAGCAAGACTTGGCTCAGCCAATCCATGGTTGGGTGGAATGTGGTAGTCCCATCACTAGTTGGTTCATTACATTGACTAATGAGAAATTCATTCCATTGATTTTCATGTGTAAATTTACTGGTGTATATATGGATTTTGATGGCTGATATTTTTATTGTATTTTTGTCCCTATTATGTTGGTTACATCTACATTTTATGGCAGTAGCTATGTTTGGCTCTCAACATGTTTTTACTTGTACATGAATGGATAATGTGTCTGTCACTTAATAGATGTATGTGTTGAAAATGACATGAGAAAACAATGGTTCTAGTGATTCTCAGATAAGTATGAGATCCCTACACTTAATTTTGTTGTTTACACTTGTAGGTTACATGTTGACAATATGTTTGATGAAATGTATATCATGGCTAGTAGGGGTCTGGTTAATGTCTTGTTGAGTTTATTGCTTTTTCTTCATTGTTTCTCTGTACCTTTCTTGATTTCAATTTTTCATTCCATTATGGGCAGTGGCCTAGGCTCTAGGCTTGAAAAGGTGGCTTAAATCACGGGGTCACTGGCAGAAAACTGGTAAGTTTGGTCCACAGTCGTTGGCATGCAGACCTATGAGAGCTAATTTAGGTCTCTAGTTGTTCCCTTTCCCATAACATGAGAGCGACAATGGCCTCAGAGGTCTAGAACAATAGTGGGATCCAGGGATAGGTTTCCTGAGTGGCTGACTTGTCTCATGAGGGTTTTGTTGATGATGTTGAATGATTGTGTGTGATGTTTCATCAATTCGACTTCCTTAAGGTCACATAGGAAATTGAATCTAATCATAGTAGCCTCTCATCTCATGTTTACATCGGTTGCCATGGTTACCTGGGTGGATGTGGAAAGAGGGTGTTACAAAGTGATATCAAAGCATGGTTCAACTCTTGGACTAGATGGATTGAATGTGTTAGTCATTCATGTGTGCATTAGAGAACTTTTGAAGTCTAAAATGGGTCTCTTAAGAAAAATGTACAACCAAAATAAACTTTATAAGAACTAATAGGATTCAATATGATGATGTCAACCATGGGGGATGATTCACCATTTTTGGGGTAAAAAAGTAAAAGGATTAAAAAATAATAAAATAATAAAACAACCTTTTTCAACTTGTACTTTCAACTTATATCCTTTAGGTTTTACTCAAATTCCAAGCGAGAATACTCGTTGGATGCAAAACTTTATTCTTCATCCAAGGAGTACCCATGTTGCATACTTTCAATGAACCCTACTATATGAAAAATGAGAAATACATGAAAAATCATGATTACAGTCACGTTTTTCATTTATTTCTCATTTTTCGTGTAAAAGGGTCCATCAAAAGTATGCCACATGTGTATCAGTCTTTTCTATCTATTAGTCTTGTAGGTTGATTGCAAGAACTGATCGATTATGTTCGATTACATACATTTATGCATATTTGTAGTTGGATAGGCATTGCTTATCCATATTGTTGGTTGCATGTAGCAATGTGCACAATGGAGTAATGGTTGTTTTCATGCATGAAATCATAGCATGCATTGTTGATATGGCCTTGCATTGACGTCTAGGTCCTAACTAGAGTGATGATTATGTATTGATACATTTAATTGTGTATGTCTATATGTTGTTATGATTATGTTATACATGTATCATGTTGATTTGGTAATCTTGCAGACAAGGTATCATCCCCTATCTATACTAAGGTACATTGGTTTATTATGATTTGGTTTATATGACATATAATGCATTGCAGGCAGAGAGATAAAATGTCCAGCAAGGTGGTAGATTACGTAGAATGTCCCTATGCATCAGATGAGTAGCGTGGTGTGGGGCATACTTCTGATTTCACCGGTACATTGAGAAGCTTGAAGGAAGAGATAAGGAGTTGTAAGGCGGATAATAATCAAATCATACAGGTACAAGAGAAGCGAGCAGAGGTCAATGCGTTTGTCAGAACTGTAGTGACAAGGGCCACTTCGGATCAGCCATGCACATGAGGATGGGACTAATGGAGCATATGGCATTAGATCTCCTACTAGACACAGGTCAAATAGATCTAACACAGTGAGAGATGGCAGGTTGTTGGACACTTGGGAAAGGAGGGGCGATGAGTACAGGTATTATTCTAGTTCTGGTTCTAATAGACATCCTGATTGTCATCGCTATCATCCTTATAGGAGGAATGATAGGGGATACTTACCGGATGAATTAAAAAAATCAAAATGACCTACTTTTGATGGAGATGTGAAGAAGTTGAAAGATGCAGAGGCTTGGATACTTGAGATGAACAAATTATTTGAGTTGCATGAGTGCACGGATAATATGAAGGCTAGAATAGCTATCTTCAACTTGAAAGGTAAGCAAACATCTGGTGGGAAGATGTTAAGCGGGTTAGAGACATCAGGACAGATGACTTGAGTTGGTGGGAATTCCAAAGGATTTTCATGGAGAAGTACTTGTCAAAAAGGTACTACGACATTAAGGCTAAAGAATTCTATGATTTAAAGCTGGGATTAATGAAAGACGAAGAATACATGACCAAATTTCTAGAGCTATTGAGGTATGTGCGATATCTTACTAATGAGAATGCTAAAGTTCATATATTTTTCAGTGGTTTGTCATTAGTATTTATATATCGGATTGAGTATGATGAGCTTCAGTCACTTGAGGAAGTTATTGGGAAACTGAAGCATTCCTATGAGTAATCAAAGCATAAGAATGAATCTCAGCATGGATGGAAGGGAAAGGAAAAAGGTAGAGGTAAATGGCAGCCTAGGAGGACAAGGCATCAACATGTAGAGGAGAAAGAAAATGTGGCTCCACAAAAGATATTTAATGCAACTAGATAGTGATATGGGTCAAAACAACATAGAGGTAAGGGCACTGGTCGATTGGAGTGTTGAACATGTGGTGAGGAACACCTCAGGAGAGATTGTCTGTAGCATCAGGATGGAAGCCCTAAGATATACAATGCACAAGAGGTGCAGGTTGTTGGGGATGTTGGCCAGAGTATTCCACGTATCTATGCAGCAGTGGAAAATGGGCAAGCAGAACACTGGACATCTATCATTGAGATGGTCAGTAAGCTTTGTGATCAAGTTATTTCTATTTTTATTGACCCTGGATCTAATTGTAGTTATGTTAGTCCTGAATTTGTGGATAAGCGTGGTTTCAATAAGGAATTACATGAAGAGTCTTGGTTAGTGCAGTTTGTTACAGGTACAAAGAAGCGAGTTCATCATTGGCTAAGATCTTGTGCATTTGATTTAAATGGTATACCTACAACAACACATTTCAATGTGTCACCATTGGGATCATAATATGTTGTTGGGCATGGATTGGTTGTATCTACATAGAACCAAGGTTGACTGCTATGAAAAAACTATTAAGCGTATTGATGAAAATGGAGAACCAAGTGTTTTGAAAGATAAGAAGAAAGCCACATCAGTGAGGATGGTGAAAACTATGAAAGAAAAACGTAGCCGTTGGAAAGGGTGCAAGCTATTTGTAGTACACCTTTCTAGTGATAAGGGTAAGGAGGTTGAGGATGCAGATGTGTTGAACATGCATCTAGTGTTGCAGCAATTTCAAGATGTATTCCCTGAGGACATTACAAAGTTGTCACCTCACAGGGAGGTAGACTTTTCGATTGAGTTAGTGTTAGGGGCAACTCCAGCATCAAAAGAACCTTATAGGATAACCACACCTGAGTTGGTTGAGTTAAAATTGTAGCTGAAGGAAAAGTTGGACAAGAGATACATTAGGCCAAGTCTATCACCTTGGGGCGCACCGGTCTTGTTTGTGAGGAAGAAATATGGTACCCTCAAATTATGAATTGATTATAGGCAGTTGAACAAAGTGACTATCAAGAACATATATCATTTTTCGATGATTGATGAATAGTTCGATCAGCTAAAGGGAGCGGCATCGAAGATTGACTTGAGATCCAGATACCATCAGGTACGCATCAAAGAGGAGGACATTTACAAGACTTCGTTCAGGACCAAGTATGGGCATTATGAGTTTGTTGTTGTTCCATTTGGCTTAACTAATGCTCTAGCTATATTCATGTGTTTGATGAATAGTGTGCTACATCCATATTTTGATAAGTTTGTTATTATGTTTATTGATGATATATTGGCATATTTTAAAAATCAGGAAGAGCATGCCGAGCATTTAGCAGCAGTGTTGAGGTTGTTGAGAGAGCATCAATTGTATGCTAAAATTAGCAAGTGTAGCTTTTTTCAGACTGAGGTGCAATACTTGGGACATGTTGTCCCCAAGGAGGTAATTACAATAGATCCAAAGAAGATAAGGGCCATCATGGAGTAGATAGCTCCTAAGAGTGGACGAGGTGAGATCTTTAATGGGTTTAGCAGGCTATTATCAGAGGTTCATCGGGAACTTCTCGATGATTACTTATTCTATTACATCATTGAAAAGGAAAGGTAAGAAGTTCGAATGGATAAAGGAATGCGAGGCTAGCTTTGAGAATCTTAAGAATTTGTTGACGCATGCACTAGTACTACAGATTGTAGATCTGGACAAAGAGTTTATGGTATGCATAGATGCTTGCAAGAGAGGGCTTGGTGGAATCCTTATGCATATGGATAGGTGGTATGCTATGAGTCCCGAAAACTAAACGAGTATGACCTAAACTACCTAACACATGATCTTGAGTTTATACATGCACTGAAGATGTGGAGGCACTATATTCTTGGTCGACGGTTTGTGCTTATGAGTGATCACATTGGGTTGAGATGTTTGTTTGACCGTCTAAATTTGAATGCCGGGTAGGCTAGATGGTTAGCCACGATCAACAAGTTTGGTTTCAATATTAGGTACATCAAAGGTAAATAGAATAAGGTGGCAAATTCTCTCAGTAGATAGGTACAGTTACATCACTTGGAAATTGTGAGCTTCTATGGGATAGACTTACAGAATACGATCTTGTAGGCAAGTCAGTAGGATGTCAGGGATATGTAGATTGTGCACAGGTTGTAGAAGGGTGATCATACAAGTACAAGGATATGTAGTGGTACAGGTACATGTGGCAATACAGGTGCAGGTGCATAGGGCATGGACTATCATCTTACAGTAAATGGATTGGTTAGGTTTCGAGAGACGATATATGTGTCAGATAGTAGTGAACTCAAGAAGGTGATCTTGAGGGAGTTTCATGTGAAACCTTATTCAGGTCACCCAGGTTATTAGAAGACACTGACAGTAGTGAAGATATATTACTATTGGCCTAATTTGAAGAGGAATGTAGCAGATTTTGTGGCTAGATGCTTTTATTTTCAGCGAGTGAAAGTAGAATGTAAACATCCAGGTGGACTACTACAACTGATTTCGATTTGAGAATGGAAATGGGAAATCACTTCCTTGGACTTCATCACAAGGTTTCCAAAGACAGTGAAGCAAAATGATTCCATCATGGTCATTGTGGACAAGTTAACAAAGGTTGCGCACTTAATTCCGGTAAAATATACATTCTCAGCTAGATATTTGGCACAGGTATTCTTGAGAGATGTGGTTAGACTACATGGTTTTCCGAATAATATTGCGTCAAACATGGATGAAAAATTCACTTCCAAGTTTTGGAAGGAGTTATTTGCAAGTTTGGGCATAGAGTTGGCCTTCAACATAGCTTATCATCCGCAGAGAGATGGACAGACAAAGAGGGTCAAAAGGATATTGGAGGACATGTTGAGGATGTATGTGATGCATCAACAACAGAAGTGGGAAGAGTATCTCTCTTTGGTAGAGTTTGCATACAATAACAGTTATTATGAGTCATTTTGAGGCATTGTATGGGTGGAGTTGTAACACTCCCATTAGTTGGAGTGATCTGGTTAGTAGAGTATTAATTGGACCATATATGTTGGTAGACATGGAATAGGAGATGCAGGTGATCAAAAAATAATCTCAAGGAAGCACGAGATAGGCAAAAGAGTTATGCAGACGGAAACAAGTTTTTCAACGATTTCCAGGTTGGGGAACATATGTACTTGCACATCAAACCGAAGAAGATCTCCTTGTGGATTGGATCATGTGGCAAGATGGAACCATGGTTTTGTGGACCCTTCAGTATCATTGAGAGGATTGGGCTTGTAGCCTATCGACTTGCACTACCTTCGACAGTGAAATTCTACGATGTTTTCCATGTATCTTGCTTCAGAAATATGTTAAGGATGTTGATCATGTAATTCATTGGTTTGTATTGCAGGTGGAACCAGATGGAGAAAGCCAACCGAAACCTCAGTGCATATTGCAAAAAAAGGTGCTCATGCTCTGAAACCAAGAAATCAAGCAAGTTAAAGTGCAATGGAAGCACTTTAGGCCCGATGAAGCTACATGGGAGATGGCAAATTAGATGTGGGCCATGTATCCTTCCTTTTTTGCTAATTGAGGCAAAGCATCGTGATATGGTGGTGTGGTATATGTTTTATGGTGGTTCGATATATGCTTTATAATACTTTGATATATGTTATATTATGTTTTGATATGTGCTTAAATATGATGACTAGTATATGTTTGATATATGTTTTGATATATGATTTGGAATATCTTTTGGTACCTATATTGATGGTGATGTTTCTATATGTACCTATGTGTATGGATGTAAATGTCGTAACAAGTTGTGTTATAAAGCTCCACTATGGCATATGGGTGTCATGTCATTATGGTTGTGTTATCATGTTATTATGCTAACATGTGGTTATGTTATGATGATTTTATGGTGTCGTGTGGATTGGCACTCATCAGGATGATCATTGTAAATACCGTAATGAGCTATGATACAAAGCTCCATTATGCGGTATGTTGTCATGTTGTCATGATGTTCTTCTCTTGAGAAAATCTTTCATTGTAAATACTGCATCGAGTTGTGTTATAAAGCTCAATAAGCAGTATGTCTTCTTTCAACAAGTTGCTAAGGTATATGAGTGATTGAACACCGAAGGCGATGTCCCCAAAAGGGAAGGGTTCTGTAATAGCCTTGGTGAAAATTCAAAAGTTAAAAACAACAAACACGGTGAATGAAGCACTTATTCCAAGTTGAATGTTAGGAAATACATCCTAGGGGGTGTTCATTTGGTTGTTTATGGCTAAAGAAATTGGTAAAGGACATGGCTAGGGCTTTAGAAAGGCAAAATGGCATTTTTGGCATAATTCTTTATGACAATAATGGAAATTAGGAGAAAACGGAGGTGAAAAGTCACATTTTGCATGTGAGGAGGAAAATGAAAGAAAATAATGGGAAATGAAGAAAATAGAGGCCTCATCTTGTTATAGACATATTTGGGCATTTCAACCCCAATCTTATATGTCGATAAACTAGGGCTCTTCAACTCCTAAAAGAATTGCTTTATACCCTAAAGGAACACAGTCATCTGATTACATCATTCGCCAGAAGTTCCACTTGAAAAACCATCCAGAAAGGGCCTAAACTGAACCATACTGACTACTCCACTAGCAATATGCGATGCATACTGAGTATTACACTAGCCAGGTGTGATGCATACTATTTAGGCCTTCTATAGGGTGTGATGGGCAAGGATGGACAAATGTTCGAGATAGTTTGCTAGGTAGTTGCTCATGGAATCTTCTAGAAACTTCTCCTATGACACTTGCCTCTCTGAATTCGCCCAGGGATGAGTAAGATATCCAAGAAATTTCCAAGTGGAACCAATTGTAACAAGTGGAATGACACTAATCAAAACCCCAGAGATGACTCACACCCTTGCACACATCTATAAATGGATCCCTCATCTAAGAGATCTAGAGGCTCGAATATTGTGAATTGCAAGGAAGTGTTGATAGTTTGTATTTGAGGAAAAGATTATTGTATTGTTGGGGTGATATTGCTATTTCATGAGGTGAAGAGGGATTGATGTTGGGAGGATGATGCTGGATCAAACAACTGGGTTGTGATTCTCCCTTCTATTTAATAAATTTCTTCAAGTTTTCTTCCATATAATTGTGAAATTGTGAATGTTATCATTTGTGAATGCTATTGTATGTTCATTATATATCTGATTCTTTAGTGCTTATGATATAATGGATCAAGATGGTTTGATGGATTTTTGTTACTGTGTCTCTACAGGTACTCTCCAAGCGGGATAAGTACAGGGAGGAGTTACAAGCTCTGTCAAGGGGGAGAAAGATCGAGCAAGGGATTAAGTGGAAGTTTCAGGTTGGTTCCTTTGTCTTTCTCTTATCTATTATACATAGAAGAAATCATGAATTGATTTAAACTGTTGTTTCTAGGGTAGCTACCAAACCTAGAGGGCTAGTCGATCAAAAAGACACTAGTTTTCCCAGAAACAAAATGGCGACTCCACTGGGGAGAGTTTAGATGTTTGTTGGTTGTTATTGTTTGTTTTATAAACTACAGACAGAGTCTGAAGTCATCCAGGTAGCCTTCGAACTGCTCTTGTGCTGCAATTGCATAATAAATGAATGTTGCTTCAGTCAATCTCTAGTTTAGTTTATAAATTAAACATTTGACTTACAAGCATTCTAGATGCCCTTTTGGCAGCTTAGTAACCTCTCAAGACTTGCCTGTGTACTTTTATCTTTACTATCCATCATAGCTCAGCTTAACTCACTGAAAATAGCTGCACATCTAAGCCAAAACCCACTTCAATTGCGCTCCCTAGCCCATTGCACTGTCTGTCACTATAAACCAGTATGCATCGCACCTCTCGAGTGCATAAAGTGCAATGCATCCCTGTTTCCGTGAAGCCTAGGTGCGATGACTGACTGAACTTATTTCCATTCTAGAAATTTGGGGTTTTTGTCCTTGTTTTCAGCCTTGTTTAGTTGTTTTGCTGCTCATGAATAGTACTTCCTTACTGAAGACTACTTACATCACATAGATCAGCCTCCATAGATTAGGATTAGTAAATGTTTTTTATGTATTTGTCCATCATTTACAATCCTTTGTCGAAAATTTTCTTAAATCAATCTGTTGCTTTGGTATAAAAAGTGTCGTAACTGTCGTTTTGTGTCAAAAAGAGAAGTGTCATGGATTCTTCCTTCCCTGAATAGCCGATTGAACTTTTCGTCATGTATTTCATTTGATTTGTTTTTATTCGAAGTGTCAAAAGTATTTTTTATTCGAAATTGAAAAGTGTCGTTTAGTCTTCATTTCTATTTTGAAAAAGAAATTGTCGAAAATGTCGCTTTGAGTAAAATATTTTAGATCTTTGTTACATTTAGTTTTCCTTTTTGGCAATTTTCACATTAAGGGGAACGAAAATGAATACATGCATTTGCAATTGCATTTAGTTTGTGTGCAAAAAATGATTTAGGAAAATGCACTAATGTGTGCTATTTGCTCTTTGTTTGAAAGAATTGTAATCTTCTTTCCCTAGTAGCTAGGATTTTCATTGCTCAAAATAAACAAAGATTGTTTATCATTGTAGATTGCATTTCAGGAATTTCAAATCAACATCACGCAGTGAACCATTGAAAGGAAAACTTTAAACAAGATCAACTCTAAAATCAATTTCAATGAATCTAACAACGCTTTGGAACATAACGCAACGCATCTAGATGTCTAGGCTAGAGACGTGTTCTGCCGTCGTAAAAACTAGTAACTATCATTTTCATCGAAGGTTGGGTGATTCCTCTTCCTTGATACAACAAGTGCTAGCACAGACTTGTGTTCCCCGTACTGTCGCATATATATTGAGAGACCACAATAGGCTTATATCCTTTATCCATAACAAGCCGAGTCTGTCGCCTTATTGATCACAATGCACTAAACACAACATTCGGGAGGATTGACTGCCATACATAAGTCCTTGGTAATTTCTTTTTAATTTATCACCAAGGTGTATATTGCAGTTTTTCGATTGGTTTGGTAATCCCTCTGTCTAGATTTTCCATAGTAGTCACTTTCGTTCCTTTTCGACTCTTTAAAAGAAAAGGTCCATCTAAGCACTTGTCACTTCAGGCTCATTAAAAATCGAAGGGGACTAGAGTCATCTTTAGATTTTCCTCGACACTTAAAAATTGAAAAAGCAAAGTTGTGTCAAAGCGTCATTAAAATTAATTGAATTCGGAATAACATCATTTTCACCTTAATTTTGAGTTGATCAAGTAATCCGCAATCGTGGAATAAAAGTCAATCAAAACCTCGTCACTCGCAGAGACTAGCGAGTCAACTATCTTTGACTCCGGAAATTAAGCCATTCTGGGCAAAATGGTCTCGTTTAACTGAGTCTAATTCATCATGTTTATTTGAAACTTTTGTTTCAACATCATCAGAGACTACAGTTACTCCGATCATTTCTGGTACATCTGCCTTTAGAGAATAAGTTCCGCAGTTACATGAGGACATTGGAACTGATCCTAGCGTAACGGTAAACACTTCTATACCTGAAATAGATCCATATAGAGTTGATCTAGAGACTGAAGTTCACTTACCTGAATATTCGAATTCAAAAGGTGTCACCCCTCCAGTATCTATCACTGTAGAAGCTATACCTTCTTCGGCTCCATAAATCTTTTACAAACCTGACGGTCTACCTCTTCCACCTGGTCTGATTGCTATAGAGGAGATAGTAGAGGATCCTCCATCCAGTACCCCGTTACATTTTGAAACTGAGATTCATTTGTATCCTTCTACTCCTGAGTTTGGTTCTTTTAATTGTCCTTCATCGCAAGGTCCTGTCGAATCGCTAGGAAATATTTTGGATAGACTAAACATGACTGATAAACCATCAGCATCTAGGACTGTGTCATCTGATACAGTTGTGACAGATCTTCCTGCTGCCATTCCTACCATGTTTGCTGGTATATCATCTTTTCCAGCTAGTTATCAATCACTAGCGGGAATCCATTTAGAGGCTGCTTCGGCAACATGGTCTGTTCCTATTTATTCATCCGGAGTCCCATCTGGTATTTCTTATGTTGAAACTCAACAAATTGATCCTGCATGCCAGTATCGATTTGGGCAGACTAGTCTTCAAAGACTAATATATCCTTTGAACACTGGACTGCCACCATATGGAGATCAGTGTGCTTTTTCATTGTTCCCTCCTGGGGAACAACCATATGAGAGTTTACAACAAAATTCAGGTCAAACTGGAATTACATCTAGTGGTTGGGTACCAATACTGCCACAACAACCAAGGGTTGTATATTCAATGCAACCGATCCAACCTGTGTCAAATATTCCCACTACACCTGCTATTGTGACTTTGTCGCAAGTACAAGCACTACCTGTTGTGTCTCAACCTCAAGTCTCTCAGGTTGCAATACAACAACCTCTTGTCTCTACAGCTCAATCACAACCTCAGGTTAGTGCTTCCTTACTTGGAACAACTCAGGCTCAAACAGGTATTATCACTCCGCATCTTGGTCAATCTTCCAGTATTGGGCAACAATAAATGGTCCAACAACCATGGTTGGTACAATACCAACAACCGCAATTCCAGCAAACCCAACCTCAGTTTGGGCTTGGTCAATATCAAACATATTGAGGACCTGAGCAACAAGGCTTTGTAGGTAATGGACAACCACATTTTCAAAACGGTTATCAACAACCATACTATACTGGTTATGTCCAACAACCTTATCAAAGTTACCAACATCATATACATTATTCTGGTATGCAAAGATATACTGCTCAGACGATTCCATCTTATCTTGGGTATGATTCACCTAACCTGAA
The DNA here is from genome assembly GCA_000404065.3 of Pinus taeda. Taxonomy (NCBI): domain Eukaryota; kingdom Viridiplantae; phylum Streptophyta; class Pinopsida; order Pinales; family Pinaceae; genus Pinus; species Pinus taeda. The sequence goes on along the minus strand of APFE030896601.1, from coordinate 139,622 downwards.
TCAATAGTTGCCTTTTGTAGCAACTCTAGAACTACCAGATTTGAACAGGTTGAGGAATGATCCAATTGCATATGCCCCTTGGTGGCCAGCGATCCCTCATAAACTTCCCTCTGATATTCCTAAATTCAATGGAAATCCAGGTGAAGATCCATTGAATCACGTGATGACTTTTCATTTGTGGTTCTCATATAACACCCTGAATGATGATTCGATTAGGTTTCACCGTTTTCAAAGAATGCTAACTAGTCTGGCAGCAAAATGGTATATTGACTTACCTAGAGCTTCATTTGATAACTTCAGTACCCTCACCACTACTTTTCTAACCCACTTTTAGTTACCCATTAGGTACGAAATGGGAACAGAACTCCTTACTAACTTTAAGCAGACCACGACCACTCACATATCGATCATATTCATTAGTGGCGACGTCATCGTCGAATGGTAAAGACGTATGTTCCTAGTCAACTTTTAGCTGAGTGGTTTATTAAGTCCTTATTGCCATCTATCATTGAGGACATGGCGAAATGAGGAGTTGTCACTAAAGAGCAAGTCATTGCTCGTGCCCAATATTTAGACTTGATCTATACTCAGTCTGGCACACTCTACGATAAAATTCCTAACGCTCCCAAACCAGAATTTTCCATTCCACCCCCTCCTAAATTGAATAGGGACACTCATGCCGGTAATGACGTGATCGGTGCCTCAAGCATGAAAACCGCAAGGGCTCCATCTGGTAAAGCTCTTGCTGTTTCTAGTCAAAATGCAAATGACAAACCTCTTGCCTCGAAGATTAATGTCATGTCATTTGACAAGGGCAAGAATCCAAAGCAACCAGGGGGCAAGAAGAAAGGGAAAAATAATAAGAAGAAACAGGAGAATTCAACCCCTGAAAAATCTTCTAAGAACCCTACTGGGCCAAAGAAACCTCTTCATTTTACATGTTACATATGTAATGAGGAACATTATACGAGGGATTTGTAAGGACTCTGGACACCACATATCTCCACAATGGTATGATATTGTCCACTTAAGGCCTAAGCCCTCATGGATTTGCTTTTGGACTTACCCCAAAAGGCCTCATACCAATGGAGATATTTGTCCATCCTTATATACCCATGATCCTCCCCACTTCTAGTCAATGTGGGACTTTGGTCGTATACCCAACAATCCTCCCCTCGAACAAAGGACCATCGAGCCTCCCCTCAAATGATTATCCATCCGTCCACTCTTTACCAACCAGGATTCTCCGCTCCAATGCGTTGGAAGCACACGCCTTACATGGAACACCACCTGCCTCGAGAGCTTGCTCTATCCCAGGTCAACTCCTCTTCACCGTGTTGGGACCGAGAGCTTGCTCTATCCCAGGTCAACTCCTCTTCACCGTGTTGGGACCAAGACACGTCCATGAAGAATCTGGAGCACACTGCCTGTCTAACCGAGCTCATCCACGGATCCCATCGTGATATTACCGGGGCCCACCACCTTCGTTCGACATTTCGAGGATTCATCTACTTGGCTAACTTCGGGGCATGGCTCTGATACCACTTGTAAGGACTCTAGACACCACATATCTCCACAATGGTATGATATTGTCCACTTTGGGCCTAAGCCCTCATGGATTTGCTTTTGGACTTACCCCAAAAGGCCTCACACCAATGGAGATATTTGTCCATCCTTATATACCCATGATCCTCCCCACTTCTAGTCAATGTAGTACTTTGGTCGTATACCCAACAGATGTATGAAGGCCATTATACCTGGTGTGGGATCCCTAGACTATTATATTATATGTTGCTTAATATAACGAAGTTGGGTTGAAAAATGTAAAAAATTTCTATATTCTGTGCATGTGTGATTTATTGTTGTTTATATTCCGTTGTGAAAAGTAGTGTTGTTGAGATTCTTGGTTTGGTAGCGTAAAAGATTTTAAGAATCTATCCTAGACCCAAGATCATGGAAATTCGACATGGTTTCAGAGCGTGTCTGAGCTACTTTGAGGGACAGTGAATCAGAGAGTGCACAACAAATCAACTCAGAGGAACTTGTACATGGTTTTCTAGATCATGGAGTAGAGGGTTCAGCGGAAGACATGGATATGTGGTCTTGATTGGCTTGGTAGTGAGATTGGCTGGGAGTTCTGGTGGATTGATGGTGAGGTTGGTGAGCAACAATTTGTAGTAGGTCAGATTACTAATCATGGAATTTCGTTGATTTGTCATGGATGGTTGGGACAACTCGAGGTTTTCTTTGGCTTGGATGAGATCAGATTGATCGAGATAGCTTCATGTGATGGAATTCAGATTGGCAGACTGGATTCTTCATTGGATCGTGACGTTGCATATGTGGGATTGGAGGGATTTGCACGAGTGGTATTTGATCTAGGAGGATGACTGCTTGCAGGACTAAGCAAGTGGAGATCGTGTAGCCTTAGAGGGAGTCTAGCCTTAGAGGGAGAAACCCTATGGAGGTTTGGGATCTTTAGGTTCAGATGTGATGAGGCAGAGGAACTATCGAGAATGTTAGATTCATTCTATATGGTATACTGTAGTGATGGATAGCATATGGGCTAGTTTCATCGGATGATGATGGTTACTTCCTAGTCCTGGAAGTACCGCCCTAGCTAAGAGGGAGTGTTGATTTTTTTAGCTTGGGAGGTACTCCAAGCCTTATGGATCGAGGGTTTGGAGGAAGGAGCTCCACAAATGGCCTTGTGGGATTGAAACCCAAGCTTGGGGTTTTGCACCCATTGTGATTTAGGCCAAAAACATGAACACATTTCAACATGTAATGGATGAGGATGATAGCTCTCGTCGAGACGAATCCAATGCAATGAATATTACCCAATTTCGAGTTGTAGAAATGCAGTTATGAATATTTGAAGTTTATATATGTGGTTTTGGATTAATTTGGGAGAAAAGAGCAGGTTGACTTGTGTACAAATTAGACTTTTTGACACCACATGTAGCCCTCATGTTTGTGTATAAATATGAGGTGAGCGAGGTGAGTGAGGTTCATTTCCAAAAGTTTGTGTATCTCTTCAAAAAATACAGTCGAGCCAAGTAGTGACAGTGACCAAGTAGCGACAATGGCTATGTAGTAGCAACAAACAAGTGGCAGTAGCTTAGCAACAACTGAGTAGCAGCAGTTCAAAAAAAACTATGCAAAGGAAGCCATCAACCGTTAAGGACTTGCAGAGGTATGTGTTTTGATAGAGTTGATTGCTAGTTGGATGGGTGTTGTTATATACCTAAGGGGGATAATATGGGGTACCAAGGGATATGCCCAAGGTAATAATGTAATAATGAGATGGGCCATAGTAATAAATAAGGTGGTTAACCCATATCATGTAAGGGACCACAAGTAGTTAGTAATAATGTAATGGGCCCATGGTATTTAGTCGATGGTAGAGGGAACCATGGTAATGATCCATGGTATTGTATGTATGAGCCTATATAGAGGCTAGAGACTCCAAGTCAAGAAATGGTGTCAAGAATTATTGTATGAGCAAGCATATGGCTTGTGGAGTGTTCTCCTTCCTTAAGGAGTGAATGTATAGTGTTTCCCTACCTTAAGGGTTTGATCAATAAAGAATCATTTCATATTATTTCTGGGTTTATTTGCATCGTCTTATATTTTCATATTAGATCTATAATATTTCCGGGTTAGATCTATAACAAGTGGTATCAGAGCACTTTCTTGGGCACAAAAGTGGAGAATTTTTTTTTTTACTTTTTGCAGGAATTCAAGGGCGGCAAGTTTGCAGATCATATCTGTAGGTTTTGGTGCAATATTTGCAAAATATAATTGCAGATCTGTATTCTTTGTGAAAAAATACCCGATTTCAAAAAAAAATCGGTCAAATCGGAGTCCGGATGAAGGAGATATTGCTGATCTAAAAATTAGTGGGGTTACAGACAATTTTTCAGGGAAGCGAGTTTGCGGCGCAGATCTGGACGTCCTGGTGCAAGATCTAATTGTAGATCTAGAATCTTTGTGAAAAAACACCTAATTTCAAAAAAAAAAATCAGTTGAATCGGAGTCCAGATGAGGGAGATATCGTTAATTTAAAATCAGCTCTTTTTTCAGAAATTTTGGGTGATGGCGGGAGAGTAGCAGCGCAGATCTGGAATTCTAGTGCCTGGATCAAGATTTCTATCATATGGGTAGATGCAGAATGATTGTTCCATTTCTGAAAACAGGTCATAATAAGGATTCTGAGCAATATTGACGAAACTGTGACAATTTCAAATTTTCGCCAAGTCAGCGAATGTTTTCTCAAAAACCTCTTCATGAAGACTCTATATTTTACAGGAAAATATGATGGTCCTACTATTGAAGAATTCATACAAAATCTAAAGCACATGTTTGAGGAGGAATGGAATTATATGGTACCACTTTTTTTGAAAGAAGAGGCCGCCATATGGTGGAAATCACTGGGCATCACTAACTTGGCCAAATGCCCGGATGAAGAAATGAAAAAACTCCTTATGGACAAATGGTCTCGGGTTAGAAAACAAGATAAGGAGAAACATGTGGAGTTATTTCCTACTGGTATATCCTTATTGCAGGTTCATGGGTTGATTCAGAAGGAGAAGATCATTGTGTCTATAAATCCTAGTTGCAAGCATAATTTTATCAATGTTAATTTGGCAAAAAAATTGCAAGTTCTAGCCAAACATATTGAAAATACACAGGTTGATGATAAGGATGTTCAAATTTATAAGGATTTGAAACTTTCTATGGATAAGTATGTGTTTCATGGTGATTTTTGTGCTTCAGATATGGATAACATGGATGTTGTTTTGGGATACCCTTGGATGGAATTAGTGGGTACTATAAATATTAATGTGCAGAAGAAATTCCTGAAGCTTTGGTATAAAAAGAAGAAAATTACATTACAG
>APFE030896601.1:94783-133070 GCA_000404065.3 Pinus taeda | reverse complement strand
TCAACTAGTGAGAAGATTGGATAGTCGAGGTTGAGTGGTCAGATGGAATTTGAGCATTGATAGAGGCAAGAGATGCATATCAGGAGCCGAAGGACCAGGCAGGTATAGGGTACGCCCAAGAGGAGCTGAGAGAGCGCGCTACATCAGCTAGATGGTCAGAGCATCTTGTTGAGGGTAGATTGGCTGTCAATGTATTGACACCAAGTCCTAGTTTGTATCTTGTACTAGTGGATGTATGAGGGTCATTATACTTGGTGTGGGAGCCCTAGACTATTATATTATATGTTGCTTAATATAACGAAGTTGGGTTGAAAAATGTAAAAAAATTTCTATATTCTGTACATGTGTGATTTATTGTTGTTTATATTCCTTTGTGTAAAGTAGTATTGCTAAGATTCTTGGTTTGGTAGCGTCAAATATTTTAAGATTTTGTCCTAGACCCAAGATCATGGAATTCAACATGGTTTGAGAGCATTCCTGAGCTACTTTGAGGGACATTGAATTAGAGAGTGCGCAATAAAGCAACTCGTAAGAAATTGTACATGGTTGTCTAGATCATGGAGCAGAGGGTTCAACTGAAGACATGGAGATGTGGTATTGATTGGCTTGGTAGCGAGATTGGTTGGGAGTTCTGGTGGATTGGTGGTGAGGCTGGTGAACAACAGTTTGTTGTAGGTCATATTACTGATCATGGACTTTCTTTGATTTGTCATGGATGGTTGGGACAACTCAAGGTTTTCTTTGGCTTGGATGAGATCAGATTGATTGAGATAGCTTCATGTGATGGAATTAATATTGGCAGACTGGTGTCTTCATTGGATCGTGATGTTGCATATGTGATATTGGAGGTATTTGCACGAGTGGTATTTGATCTAGGAGGATGAGTGCTTGCAGGACTAAGCAAGTGGAGATCGTGTAGTCTTAGAGGGAGTCTAGCCTTAGAGGGAGAAACCCTATGGAGGTTTGGGATCTTCAAGTTCAAATGTGATGAGGGAGAGGAACTACTGGGACTATCAGATTCATTCTACAGGGTATACTGCAGTGATGGATAACATATGGGCTAGTTTCGCCGAATGATGATGGTTACTTCCTAATCTTGGAAGTACCTCCCTCGCTAAGAGGGAGTGTTGATTTTTGTAGCTTGGGAGGTACTCCAAGCCTTGTGGATCTAGGGTTTGGAGGAAGGAGTTCCACAAATGGCCTTGTTGGCTTGAAACCCAAGCTTGGGGTGTTGCACCCCTCATGATTTAGGCCCAAAACATGAGCACATTTCAACAAGTGACAGATGAGGATGATAGCTCTCGTCGAGACGAATCAAATGCAATGAAGATCACCCAATTTTGAGTTGTAGAAATGGAGTTATGAATATTTGAAGTTTATATATCTGGTTTTGGATTAATTTGGGAGAAAAGAGCAGGTCAACTTGTGTCCAAATTAGACTTTTGGACACCACATGTAGCCCTCATGTTTATGTATAAATATGAGGTGAGTGAGGTTCATTTGAACACATCCAAAATTTTCTTTGTCCGTTGAAAAAATACAATCGAGCCAAGTAGCAGCAGCGACCGAGTAGCGACAATGGTCGTGTAGCAGCAACATACGAGTAACAGTAGCTGAGCGATAACTAAGTAGCAGCAGTTCAAAAAAAACTATGCAAAGGAAGCCATCAGCCCTTAAGGACTTGCAAATGTATGTGTTTTGACAGTGGGCAGATTGGGAGTTGTTTGCAAGTGGAGCTGTGAACAACTCGACAAGAGTCTCAATGTGTTGATGCTTTGATGGATAAACGATCAACTAATGAGTAGATTGGATAGTCAAGGTTGAGTGGTCAGATGGAATTGGAGCATTGATAGAGGCAAGAGATGCATATCGAGAGCCGAAGGACTAGGCAAGTGCAAGGTACGCCCAAGAGGAGCTGAGAGAGTGCGCTACATCAGCTAGATGGTCAGAACATCTTGTTGAGGGTAGATTGGCCGTTAATGTACTGACACCAAGCCCTAGTTTGTATCTTGTACTAGTGGATGTATGAGGGCCATTATACTAGGTGTGGGAGCCCTATACTATTATATTATATGTTGCTTAATATAATGAAGTTGGGTTGAAAAATGTAAAAAGTTTTCTATATTCTGTGCATGTGTGATTTATTGTTGTTTATATTCCATTGTGCGAAGTAGTATTGTTGAGATTCTTGGTTTGGTAGTGTCAAATATTTTAAAATTTTATCCTATACCCAATATCATAGAATTCAACATGGTTTCAGAGCGTGCCTGAGCTACTTTGAGGGATAGTGAATTAGAGAGTGCGCAACAAAACAACTCAGAGGAAATTGTACATGGTTGTCTTAATCATGGAGTAGAGGGTTCAACTGAAGACATGGAGATGTGGTCTTGATTGGCTTGGTAGCGAGATTGGTTGGGAGTTCTGGTGGATTGGTGGTGAGGCTGGTGAACAACAATTTGTTGTAGGTCAAATTGCTGATCATGGAATTTCGTTGATTTGTCATGGATGGTTGGGACAACTCGAGGTTTTAATTGGATTGGATGAGATTAGATTGATTGAGATAGCTTCATGTGATGGAATTTAGATTGGCAGACTGGAGTATTCATTGGATTGTGTTGTTGCATATGTGGGATTGGAGGGATTTACACAAGTGGTATTTGATCTAGGAGGATGAGTGCTTGTAGGACTGAGCAAGTGGAGATCATGTAGTCTTAGAGGGAGTCTAACCTTAGAGGGAGAAACCCTATGGAGGTTTTGGATCTTCAGGTTTAGATGTGATGAGGCAGAGGTACTATTGGGATTGTCGGATTCATTCTACAAGGTATAATGCAGTGATGGATAACATATGGGCTAGTGTCACTGGATGATAATGGTTACTTCCTAGTCTTGGAAGTATCTCCCTTGCTAAGAGGGAGCACTGATTTTTGTAGCTTGGGAGGTACTCCAAGCCTTGTGGACTGAGGGGTTGGAGGAAGGAGCTCCACAAATGGCCCTGTGGGCTTGAAACCCAACCTTGGGGTTTTTCACCCATCATTATTTAGGCCAAAAACATGAGCACATTTGGACATGTGATGGATGAGGATGATAGCTCTCGTCGAGACGAATCCAACGCAATGAAGATCACCCAGTTTTGAGTTGTAGAAATGGAGTTATGAATATTTGAAGTTTATATATGTGGTTGTGGATTAATTTGGGAGAAAAGAGAAGGTCGACTTGTGTCCAAATTAGACTTTTTAACACCACATGTATCCCTCATGTTTTTGTATAATATGAGGTGAATGAGGTTCATTTGAACACATCCAAAAGTGTTTTTGTCTCTTCAAAAAATACAGTAGAGCCAAGTAGCGGCAATGACCGAGTAGCGGTGGTTGTGTAGTAGCAACAAACAAGTAACAGTAGCTGAGCGAAAACCGAGTAGCAGTAGTTGAGAAATAACTATTCAAAGGAAGCCATCAGCCCTTAAGGACTTGTCGAGGTATGTGTTTTGATAGAGTTGATTTCTTGTTGGATGGGTGTCCAAGGTTTGGACAGTTGATGGAGTCTGCTGGCAGCCAAGAGTAGCGTTTCCTAGGTATAAGGATGCCCTAGCTAGAGGCAGATGCTACAACAAGGATTGGTCACTCGAGGATTTTTGGAGAGAAGTGTAAGAGTGTACCAAGTGTGGACGTGATTAGGAATTTATGGTCTACTGGAGAAGAATGTGATAGTTCCCAAGTTGGAGCCCGGTGTGCAACACTTTGATGGACTAAAGTAGTTACTAGAGTGGTAGCTGTTGGAGCTCAAGTGTGTGATCAACCAACAACAGTTTGTGGAGATCTAGACTTTTGCGTGGAGAAGGAATTCTACATCAGATGATTGGAAGTCCTCCTAGCCCGTGTTCATTGTGGGAGATGGACATCTTGCAGTGATAGGTGGAAGCCCTTCGTGCCCTATGTTGGTCTTCATTTGAGCAGCGCAGGACAACCATAGTGGGCTGATGTCCCTAATTAGTTAAGGAGAAGCAGTGGGCAGATTGAGAGTTGTTTTTAAGTGGATATGTGAACAACTCAACATGAGTCTCAATGTGTTGATGCGTTGATGGATGAACAATAAACTAGTGAGCAGATTAGATAGTCGAGGTTAAGTGGTCAGATGGAATTGGAGAATTGATAGAGGCTGGAGATGTAGATCGAGAGCTGAAGGACCAGGTAGGTATAGGGTACAACCAAGAGGAGCTAAGAGAGCATGCTACATCATCCAGATGGTCATAGTATCTTGTTGAGGGCAGATTGCTCGTCGATGTACTAACACCAAGCTCGAGTTTGTATCTTATACTAGTGGATGTATGAGGGCCTTTATCCCTGGTACGAGAGCCCTAGACTGTTGTATTATATGTTGTTTAATATAACAAAGCTGGGTTGAAAAATGTAAAAAGTTGTCTATATTCTGTGCACGTGTGATCTACTGTTGTTTATATTCCACTGTGAAAATTAGTATTGTTGATATTCTTGGTTTGGTAGTGTTAGAGATTTTAAGATTCTATCCTAGACCCAAGATCATGGAAATTCAACAGTATCTATCAAATATATATTATGATGGCAATGCAAAAGAATTCTATGAGTTGAAGATGGCATCCATGATTGATGAGGAGTACACTAGAAAATTCTTGGATTTATTGAGGTATGTACCTCCTATTAAGGAGGATAATACGAAGATTCAGAGATTCATCAGTGAGTTTCCAGTAGTGTTCAAAGATAATATTGTGTTTGATGAGCCTAGATCATTGGAGGAAGTCATGAAAAAGCTAAAGCATTGTTATGAGCAATCAAAGCGTAGATCTAAGACTAAGCAGGATTGGAAAGATAATGAGAAGAATAAAGGAAAATGGGATAATAAGTGAACTAGACCTCAGGACATAGGTAACAAAGAGAATGAAACAACACCTAATGAGTTCAATGCATTTGACTAAGGACAAGGATTTCAGTCTGAGGATGAGAACAAGGGTGATAACAGGAGGCCTTTACAGTGTTGGACTTGTGGCAAGGATCATCACTGAAGCAATTGTCTGTAGCATCAGAGTGTCATACCACAGATCTATAATGCTAAGGAAGCAAAAACAATGGGGGATGTTGGATAGAGTATTCCTAAGATTTATGGAGCCTTGGATAATAGGCAGGCGAATCACCAGACATCTTTTATCGAGATGGATGGTAAGCTTTGTGATCAAGTTGTTTCTATTTTTATTGACCCTAGATCTAATTATAGTTATGTTAACCCAACCTAGTGAATAAGTGTGGTTTGAATAAAGAAGTACACACAAAATCTTGGTTAGTGTAGTTGGCCACATGTACAAAGAAAAAAGTTCATCTTTGGGTAAGAGCTTGTGCATTTGAGTTGAATGGTATGCCTACATGAACACATTTGAATGTACTTTTGTTGGGTTAGTACAATACGTTATTGGGTATGGATTTGTTGTATCTTCAAAATAATAATGTGGAACGTTATGATAAGGCTATTGAATGCTTGGATTGTAATGGGGAACAAAGAATATTGCAGGGTAAGAAAAAGACAACATTAGTTAGAATGGTTACATATATGCAGGCAAAGTGTAGTTGTAGGAAAGGGTGTGTGTTATTTGCAATACATATTTCCAGTGATAAAGGTAAGGATGTTGAGGATACATAAGTCTTAAACACGTACCCATTTCTACAATAGTTTTAGGATATATTTCCCACAAAGATTCCAGAGTTACCACTTCACAGAAAAGTGGACTTTTTTATTGAGTTGGTAACAGGGGCAACACCAGCATCAAAGGCACGTTACAGGATGAGCACACCATAGTTAGTGGAATTGAAGTTGTAGTTGAAGGAAATGTCGGACAAGTGATACATTAGGCCAAGTGTATCGCCTTGGGGAGCACCAATATTGTTTGTAAAGAAGAAGGATGTTACTCTTAGGTTATGCATTGATTACAGGGAGTTGAACAAGGTAACCATCAAGAACAGGTATATGCTACTGAGGATTGATGATTTGTTTGACTAGTTGAAGGAAACAACAATTTTCTCGAAAATTGATATGAGATCGAGATACCATCAAGTACGCATCAGTGTTCTTGAAGATTGATACGAGATCATGATACCATCAAGTACGCATCAAATAAGAGGATATTTACAAGACTTCTTTTCGGAGTAGGTATGGGCATTGTGAGTTCGTCATAGTTCCTTTCGGTTTGATTAATGCTACAGCTACTTTTATGTGCTTGATGAGTAGTGTATTGAGTCCTTATCTGGACAAGTTTGTTATTGTATTCACTAATGATATATTGATATATTCTAAGAATGAGGAAGATCATGTCGAACACTTGGAAACAATGTTAAGACTACTGAGAGAGCATCAATTGTATGCCAATATTAAGAAATGCAATTTATTTCAGACAAAGGTACATTATTTGGGGCATGTTGTTTCCAAGGAAGGCATACCAATAGATCTGTAAAAGATAAGAGCTATCATGGAATGGGAAACTCCTAGGAATGTGGATGAGGTTAGATCATTCATGGCATTAGATAGTTTTTACAAGAGGTTAATCAAGAACTTCTCACAGATTTCTTGTCCTATTACATCATTGCAGAGGAAAGGTAAGAAATTTGAATGGAAAGATGATCCAATGCTAAAAATCGCAGATCCAAATAAAGAGTTTGTGGGGTGTACAGAGGCTTTCAAGAGAGTCCTTGGTGGAGTTCTGATGTAGTAAGGACAAGTAGTATGCTACGAATCAAGAAAATTGAATGGGTGTGAGTAGAATTTTGTGACACATGATCTTGAGTTGGCAGTGATCATTCATGCATTGAATATGCGGAGGCACTATCTTCTTGGTAGGAGGTTTGTATTGATAAGTGATCATAGTGGATTGAGATACTTGTTTGACCAATCGAATCTTAATGCCAGGAAAGCTAGATGGTTGGTCACGATCAATGAGGTTGACTTTGATATTAGGTACATTAGAGGAAAATGGAACAGGGTTGTTGATGCTCTTAGCAAAAGAGGACACGTAAATCACATTGTAGCCATGAGTTCATCTGGGACAAATCTACAGGATCAGATATTGTAGGTAGGACAACATGATGACATGCATAGGGAGCTTAGGCATGAGTTATAGTAGGATACTAATGATCTGGATGTGGAATATTGTCTCACCGTGGATGGTTTGGTCAGATTTAGGGACAAGAACGATGTGCCAGAAAATAGTGAGCTCAATAATCTTATCTTGAGGGAATGTCACGGTAATATGTATTCAGGTCACCCAGGATATCATAAGACATTGACAATGGTGAATAAGTTCTATTATTGGACGAATTTGAAGAGGGAGGTGGCAGAGTTTCTGCCTAGATATTTGTATTATCAACAAGTAAAAGAAGAGTGTAAGAATCTAGGTGGCTTGCTATAGACGATTTTGATTCCAGAGTGGAAATGAGAGGTCATTTCCATGGATTTTATTATGGGTTTTCCAAGGAAATCTAGGGAGCATGATGCTATTATGGTTGTGGTACTTGACATGTTGACTAAGGTAGTGCACTTCATTCTAGTGAAGTCTACTTATTCATCTAATGATGTAGCACTACTCTTCATCAGAGATATAGTGAGGTTGCATGGTGTACCGAATAATATTATATCAGACAAGGATTTTAAGTTCACTTCTAGGTTCTAGAAAGAGTTATTTGTAGGTTTCGATATAGAGTTGGCCTTTAACATAACTTATCATCCACAGACAGATGGATAGATGTAGAGGGTCAACAGGGTTTTATAGAACATGTTGAGAATGTATGTTATGCATCAACAACAGAAGTGGGAAGAGTATCTTCCACTAGTTGAGGTTGCTTACAAAATTGGTTATTGGGAGTCATTGAGGATGAGTCTATTTGAGGCACTTTATGGGCAGAGTTGTAATAATCCCATCAGTTGGAGTGATCCAGTGAACATGGTATTGATAGGACCAGACATGTTAGTAGAAATGGAACAATAAATGCAAGTTATCAAGAAGAATCTAAAGGTAGCACAGGACAGGGAAAAACGTTATGCAGATCAACACAGGGAATTTAAGGAGTTTCAGGTTGGGGAACATGTGTAATTGCGCATCTAGCCTAACAATAGCTCCTTGAGTATTGGGTCATGTACGAAGTTAGCACCTCATTATTGTGGACCTTTCAAGATCCTTGAGAGGATTGGACCTGTGACCTACATATTTGGACTACCTCTGGCAGTGAAAGTCCATGATGTTTTCCATATGACATTACTTAAGAATAATGTTAAATATGTTGATAATGTATTTGATTGGTTTGTATTGTAGGTGGAACTAGAAGGAGAATTCCAACCAGAACCTCAGTGCAGTTTGCAGAGAAATATGCTCATGGTTTGGAACCAAGCAATCGAGTAGATTAAAGCATAATGGAAGCACTTTGGGCCCGATGAAGCTACATGGGAGATGGTTGATCAGATGCGAGCTGTATATCCTTCATTGTTTGTCAGTGGATGCAAATTAATTTTGGTATATGTACATATTTATATATGGTTTTCATTGTAAATACCACAACGAGTTGTGTTATAAAGCTCCAATAAGCAGTATGGTTGTCATGTTTCTATGATTGTCATGTTGTTTTTCTTTTCAGAAGGTTTTACCATTGTAAACACTGCAATGAGCTAAGTTATAAATATCCATGGGAAGTATGTTTGGTTTTTAGTGGCCTTGCTTGTTGTAGGTGTTACTCGAGGACGATGTTCCCCTAAGGGGGATGGGTTTGTAACATCCCTAAGTTAAAAATACATGTAATAAAGTTAATAAAGGCAAAATAATAACCAAAGTCATGGGACACATATTCCAAGTTGAATGTTGGGAAAAAAACACAGTGATGGGGATCACTGGTCATTAATTAATGGCTATGGAAATAAGCAAAGGCATTGGCCAAGGATTTGGAAATGCAAAGTGGCATTATTTGGCATTTATTTATGAAAATAATGGAAATTAGGAGAAAAGGAAGATGAAAGGTTGCAAGTTGCATGTGAGGAGGAAAATGAAGGAAAATAATGGAAATTGAAGCAATCTTGGAGGATTTTGGGCGTGCTTTGGATTTGGAGCAAGAATACAAAGGAAAAGCAGGAAAGCACAAGGGAACAATGGGTTTGATTTGTAGGTACCGAGTTGCATGTTTGATTTCCTTGCTAGTTTTGGCCTGCATGTCATATGCATGTGGTTATTTGGTTATCTATCATTGCCATAGAGGATTGCCTAGATTTCAACGGTTTTGCCTAGCCTTTCCATTTCCTAGATAGCCATGGTGCTATGGGGTTTACCTTTTGTTTTCTAGTTGGTTCTCATGTTCCTTATGGATGTGAGTTAAATTATTAGTTCCTGGAGCCTTGATTGGACAAACTCTTTGAAAGCACTGTAACAACTTGGGTAGAGTTACTAGTCCTGGAAGCCTGGTGGGAAAAACACTCTCGAGCCCTTGGTGGGTTGAGTTACTAGTCCTAGATGCCTTGGTTGGACAAATTCTCTAGAGCCCAATAACAACTGTGGGTTGAGTTACTAGTCCTGGAATCCAGGTTGGAACAAACATTCTAGAGCCCGAGACAAATTGGATAAAGACCGATTTGGTGAAGGTTAGTGATGTCCGATCGTGAGGTGGAATCACTGGTTGAGGTTTTATGTGGGTTTTGGTTTATTCCATGAGATCCCACATTCATGCTTGGAATATGGCATGGGGGTAATTCACTGAAAGAAATATTTGGTTCAACCCAATCTATGGTCGGGTGTTACGTGGAAGTCCATGACTTGGTTGGATTTGCATATGTTAATAAGAGTTTTTTATTCTTGTGTTATATGTGTAAATGTATTTGTTATTATGTGGTTATGATGGATGCTCTATAATTGTTGTTTATCTGGTTATATACTGGTTACAAGCATGGTTAATGACAAATTTGAGTTATGGCTCTCGTCATGTTTTGGTTAGTAGATGAATGTTAATGAATGAATGAACTAATATATGATAATGAAACTATTGTGAGAGGGAATTAGACCTTATTGATGATTCTCAGATAAGTATGAAACCCTTATGTTCATATGTGTATTTATGACCTATGCCTTACATGTTCATGATGTGTTTGATGAAATTTGTGTCATGGATAGGCATGGTTAGGTCAAGTTCTTATCTAAGTTTTGTGTCAAAGTCTTTGTTTTGATGTCATTCATTGTTTTGGAATTTTTTATGAAGGTTTGGGTAGTGGTCTGGAGACTAGCTTGGAAATGTGGCTTAAATTGCATAGTCGATGGCATAGAACTGGGTGAAAAAGTTTGCAGTCACATGGAGGCCTTGTTGTGGGTGTGATTGGAGGGTTACAATCACATGTAGAGCTTTTCATGGGAGTCACTGGAGGGTTACAGTCGCATGTAGGGATTGTCACGAGAACAACTAGGGGATTAGTTCAGTTAAAAAGCAAGTGAACTTAGGGGTTGGACACTTGGAGTGGTTGGTTAGCCCTTGGGGGTCCTGTGGCTCCCGAGGAAGGTCAATTTTGTTTTGGTTTGTTGATTCCACTTCCTTAATTGTACTTGGGAAGTTGAGTCATATCATGGTAACTCTTCATCTTATATTTATCCCGATGGACTGGTTAGACAGGATATGTGTGGGAGGAGGGTGTTACAATGGTTTTTTCTAGATTCCATGTTTGGTTATGTTTTGGTTTATTCTGTGTAATCCAAAATTCACACTTGAAATATGGCACGAGGGTGATTGGGCTAGAAGAAATAATTGGTTCAGTCTCAATCTATGGTTGGGTGGTACATAGAAGTCTCTGACTTGGTCGAAATTATGCATCTTTTAATATTTGTTATTCTTTAATGAGATCAATGAGCACAACTTTTGGTTTAAATGTGTTGATTATGTGACTGGTTTGTCATAACTTCATTTTGGTTAATTGCTTGTTACATGCATGGTATATTTCTTGTTACTCTTGTTATTGATATGTTCCATGATCTGATAGGCTCTTTGATAATTCATATGAATGCATGAGCTAATACATGTTTATTGCAGCGAGTATGAGAGGGAAACAAGCCTTCTTGGTGAACATCTGATGAAACTGATGAAACGGTGAACAAACCATATATTCAAATCTATGGGTAGCATAGTCACAATGTTTGTATAAATGTTTCACATGTGTTGGAAAAGTTTGAGCATGATCAAAGTCTAGAACAGGGCATGTAGACACATAGACATTGTTGATAGAGTTTTGGAGAGTTCTGGGAAATTGGCCTATATGCTAGCCTTAAAATTCTGGAAGAAAGTTTGTGGCTGTACTATTTAAACAAGGAAATTTCAGCTCTGCCCACACTGAGGATGGGTTGTACGTGTGGATAGAGGCCTCTGGACGCACTGGAAGGCTTGCATGCATGCAGTTGGGGTGTAAACTAGGTCAAGGGGTGGAATGGTATAAAGCAAAATAATCACCAAGTAAAGTTTGGCATATAACAATGTGATCATGCACCCTTGGGTGTTTACAGTAAGTTTTGGCAAGTGGACCCATTTTCACAACTGAATATTGGACGTTGGGTCATGCATAGTAAGTCTCAACTCATATTTATCCTAGTAAGTATGTTAAAGTGGGTAAATGTGGGGTGGGTTGTTATAGAATCATATTTCCATTCTCCCTTTGAAATGGAATAATCCCTCTTGCAACTAGGTTGCACTGGGATTTGTTCCCCATCTGAATCTGGAATCTGATTTCCTCCTCCTTATAACTAGAGAAGTACTCTCTAACTCATGTCATATGGAATGACACTCAATTGTTTATATATTAGACACCATATGAAATTGAGCTAGATAGGCAAGCCATCAATGTGAATTCCTATTGCATCTCGCTGGAGAGCTCATATGCATCTGTTGAAGTTGCTACTTGCTTCTTTCCCTTCTTCTTTATGTGAGGAAAATCATTGACATACTAGCCAAATGCGTGATACCCATAGAGCTTGACCTTTGATAGGTCCTTCTTCTTCTTCTCTCCTTTTGTGTCAGATCCCTTGCTGGATCGCTTCTTTGCCTTCCCCTTTCCTGCTAAGGCCATGTTTTCTTGCTCCTTATCAACCTTCAAAGTCTTTCTATTGTTACTACCATTAACCAAGTTTAGCCTAAGCTTCTCATTAGTGAAGCCACTCCATAGGAAATCCCATCTTGTAAGTGCATCTCCCTCATTGATCACTTGGATGAACACGCCCCACTCCTTGGACATTACATTTAGTTCTATTCGCACTAATTCATCATCACTAGGTTTATCACCAATCACAACTAATTCATCTCTAGCAAGTCAAACTCTAGTGAGGTAGGAAGTCACATCTTCACCTTTCTGCATCTTGATGGTCCTCAACTTCTCTCTAAGAATCAACTTCCTGTTCTCTATAGGATTATGGTATAGATTTCTAGTTTGTTAGCAAAATGCTAGTATGTTGAAGTAATTGTATGCATATTTTGTAAGTACGTGTATTAAGTAATATTATTGAATTAAATATGAATGGTCGTTACAATGCTTTGTGGAAGTGTGCCTATATAGGCATTAACTGGCCACAAAGGTAAGTGGTCACATCTTTTGACCTATGCCCCTTCATAATTAATGGGCCATTAATCAATTAAAATATTTAATTTATTATTATTTAATTAAATATTGTATTCATAACGTTTCCACCCCCTATAGAAATGTTTTGTCCTCAAAGCATAACCAAAAGGGTTCTCACTAGTTGAACACACTGCAATGGAATGGCAACCTTTATATTGACTTTCCTTGTGCCTTGTGAGTTGGTGAAACCCTCATGTGTATTTGCACCTTCCTTGAAGCTGGAAGCATTGACACCACAAAATTTATAATGTCGTCCTTGCCAACTAAACTCCACGAATTGTTCTTCAAGGTTCGTAGTATATCTTCATAATTGTATTAGCCATTTTGCACCTATCACTATATCCATTTCATTGAGAGGTAGGGCATAAAATTTTGTCTCTATCTCTTTTTCTCGTATCCATATTGAAACTTTAAGACATTCTTCTACCTCTTCAAACTTTTTCCTGATAGCTAAAGTCATTCTCAGGTCCTTGATTGGGCATATACAAAGATCAAGTTTCTTTTATCAAGGTCAATGTTTATACAATTGTGAGAACTACCAGAATCTACGAGTATATTGATATTTTTGCCTCTTATGAGTCCTTTAAGCTTTGTGGTTTGAGGGCGTAATCTCCTCCTCTTGCTTGTTGGTGGTGTAATAAGCTTAAGGTTCCTTCTTCTTGGAGACTAGTTTCTCTTCTTTTGAAGAGTATTGGAACGTATTTTGCAGTTGCTTGTTGTTCTTGATCTTTTGAAGGATTTTTATTTTCATCATGGTTTTTCTAGTCACATGAAATTGTAGCTAATGACGGTTCCTCGGGATTTGAATATTCTTTGTGTGTGACAACGATTTATTCATTAGGTTCTTGTATGTTATGAAACCAGCTCAAGAAAAGATAGAAAAGATAGATCAACGCCTTAGAATTCAGCCTCTTCGAGGGGGCAACCTCCTTTACATTACATAAATGAACAATTCTTGGATGATACAAATGAAAAGACCTCCTTTCTATATATAGGAGTCGAAGGGGTCATAACATAATTAGCGCCGACATGACAATAATAATGTAAGGGCACACTAATAACAATAGTGGCTTCTATGGGGCACAATAGTAACAATATGGGCACTACATGGGTACATCAATATAATAAGTGGGTTGTACTAATAACAATAAGGGGTTACACTAGTAGTATAGGGGCCTAACAATCGCAATATCGCAAGATCTTTCTATTGTCCCATCGTGAGATCGCTTTGTCGTTTAATCGCAAGATCGCAATATCGCATGATCGTTGTATCACATAGTCATTGTATCGCATAGTCGTTGTATCACATAGTCACTATATCCCAATATTGAAATGTTGGTGTATTTTATGCGAAATGCGATTTTGCGATATGCGACATCGCATATCAGCATTTTTGAAGTTTTCCAGTGTAAGTGCGTTTTAAGGCATGTGATGCGATATTCCTTAAGGAGTGATTTTATCTTTCCTCATCATGAAACTTAAGCTTTTCAGATTTTTCAAAGATATTTTCCTAGGTTTATGATGGTAAGTTTTATTAAAAACGAAGTACAAGCACTAATTCATTTTTTTAATTTTTTGACTAAGGGTCCCCACTTACTTAGTATTAGTAACAACACTAAATAAGAAGGGGGGTTGTAGGTGGCCACAACAGGATCTTGCCCCTCCTCCTTGGGACGATCACTCTATATCACCCCATCTCCTACCTGGATGTATGGCTGCATGTGATCCCTCTGCCCACCTAGCTCGAAGTTTCCCTCTATTGGAGGTCTCTGCATGAGTAGATGTCTCTACTCGATCTCCACTCTGCTTCCCCTATTGTGGCTGCTCCACAACCTCCTGAAGCTGTTGCACCAATCATGGCTCCTCCACAATCGTTTGAGACTTCTTCTGGCATTGCATGTTGAGAGGTAAAATACCCTCCCTCTCAACCACCAAGTCTCCATCAGCTGCCTTGATGCTTAAGCCTTTGCATGCATCTTGAACCTCAAGAGCATACAGGTTCTTAACCCGTGAACCGATCTGCTTCACCTGTCTAGTGATGATGTGTCTAAGGAAAACCTTTTCCTTATTGAAGACTACATCATAGCCTCTGTCTTCCAGCATCACAATCAATGCCAAGTTTCTCTTCAGTCCTGGTACATACTTGACATCGGTCAAGGTAATGCGAGCTCCATGCTCCCTCTGAAAAATAACCGTGCCTACACCCGAGACACTATACTTCTCATCATTACCCATTGCTATGCGTATCTGGAGATATTTCTCCTCCAAAGTACTAAACAAACTCTTATCGGCGGTCATGTGGAAAGAAGCTCCACTGTCAAGAAACCAACCACTTCCCACCATGGACGAAACCATGCATGTGAAGACTGTGAAATCCAACTCAAACTGTGAAGAAAATGCCTCACCTTCAAATCCTTCCCCAGATCCCTTCTTGGATTTCCTCCATTGACAATTTGCAACATAATGGCCCACCTTATGACAATGAAAGCATCACACTTTTTATTTGTCAACCTCCTTCCCATCATTGGAAGAACTGGGTTCAGAAAGAGAGGCCTTCTCCTTCCCCTTCTTTTCCTTACTCACTAAGGCACAGTTCTCCTCATCCTCCAAGGATGTAGAACCATCTCTAGTGCTTCGTCTGATCTCCTCCCGCATCAAATCCGACCATAGTCATTCCCAATCTGGCAGTTTCTCCCTTCCATTAACCGAGTCCTGGTAGCTATGCTAGCTCTTAGGAAGGCCAAGGAGTGCTAGACTCACCATATCATCATCAGCTGTCACGACCCCTACACATTCAAGCTCATCCCTGCATGTGATGAGAATGGTCAGATACATAGAGATCGTCTCACCCTTTTCACACTTGATCTTACGAAGTTTGTCCTTCAGTGCCAGCTTCCTTTGATCACTTCTATTCTGATATAAATCTTTCAATGTTTTCCACATTTCATGCAGAGTCTCCTTCCCATGGAGGCTCGAGACAATGTGATCTCGAACTCCCTCGAATAATGATTCTCCTAGCTCTAGCCATGTTCTTCTTCCAATCTGCAGCCTGAGTAGCATTAATAGACTTGGGGACATCTTGATCAATTAAGTCCTTAATGCCATTATCTTCCAATACTACCTCCATGTGATCCTTCCAAGCTATGTAGTTTGAGCTGCCATCAAGGGCATACTCAAGCCTCAACCCTATGAAGGCCATTTGGATGAAATTTGAACTGTGATGAGAACTAGATATCTATATCCCGAATAATAAACTTCGACTTTCTTTCTCTTGCTTGCATATTGTTCCTTGCTTGATATTCTATGCTCCGATACCATGTAGAAATTTCACCTGTAGATCAAACTGGTAATGCAATGTACTAAAGCAAAACACATGAGCTACTTCTACAAATCATTAAGCGGAAGCAAAATCAATTTCATGAGAAACATCAACCATAAACACATATAATTGATCAAGAGAAATAATCACACATAACACAGATATATCACTGGGGAAAGCACTAGCATAAAACCCCCAACACTGTATTATCAATCAAATGGAAATCCTCTTCTATTTACAAAAAATATCAGCTCAAGAGCTATCTTGTACTCTCTGCAATCAAAAGATGAAGATGATAGACTCACTATGCCTCAATATGTAGGCAGCCATCCATCAATCCCCTATTTCCTTGTGCAATTTTGATTGGGGTCCAATTCATAACATATGAGCATTGGCCCCAAATCATACCTGCTGTCAACCATAGGTCCAACTATGCAATGCTTGAGGACACTAGTTCCTCCTGCATGCAAGGAATATTACATGGGAAGATCCAAGCATTTGATAGTACACTATCCCTCATTTGATCTCAACTAGGTCTCTGACAGAACTAACATGCAATAGCTATCCACGAGTGAATCCTTAGTTATCTAAAATAAGAGTTTTCACATGCATGCAAGCATTAACAAACTATATTTTATTATTTTAACAACTTGTTAAAATAATCTAACAGGAATTGACTAGTTAGAACTAAGTCAACTGATTCTCTCATTATAGAACTCATACTTAATTCCTCAATCAGTGGAGAGAATAAAGCATAAATTCCTCAATCAGTGGGACAACTAATTTGCATGTTCTCACAAAGACTTCAAGTTTAATTTTTCCAACTAATTAACTCATGGAGATTAATCAATTAATATTTTAAATTGGTGTTAAGACCAAATTCGATTTTAATTCCTATAGATAGACCAAGGACTACTATAGGTAAGAAGGGACCTAGAAATGCTATTTTTAGAACTTTCTATTTTTTGCAGTTTCACCTCTCACCCAATGTGGCTAATGACCTCATTGGCCAAACTACTATTTTTAGGAGTTGTATTTTTAGCACATTCTAAATTTAACATTTCTTGTTGAACATTTTTCAACAAGAAGCATCTCCAGATGCATATCGAGATGGTTGATAATGGGAGGTATAGCATAACCAGGATCAATACAGTTACTTTTAGAGGGAGTCTGGTTATCCCCTCACTTTGAGAGATGTTATGGGTTTGAAGAAGAACTTGGTTTATATTTCCATGTTGGAGCATAGAGGCTACACTGTGATATTTAGTAAAGGAAAGGTGTTCCTTCATCACAGAGCCACAAGACAAGTGAAGAGGATAGGGGTTCGAGTGAAGAACCTCTACAAGTTGGAGGTAGAATATTGTGTTGCCTTGAGTACTAAAGCAGAGAACGTATAGAGCCAAGATATTGGTGAGTTGTGGCATAAGAGGTTGGGTCACTTGCACCATGGAGCTTTCAGATCATGCAACAAATTTTTACTGGTCTTCTCAAGGGTGCACTATAGCATTTAGACACATGCAAAGAGTGTACATTGGGTAAGTACACCAAAGCTTCCTTTCATGACAAAGACAATCGAGCATAGGTGATCCTCGATCCAGTTCAGTCATATGTGTGTGGACCGTTCTTAACAAGATCCACAACCAAGCACGTGTATTATGTGATATTTGTTGATGATTTTTCTCGTAAGAGTTGGATCTTCTTCATGCAGAAGAAAGATCAAACTTTTGCTAAGTTTTGTGAATTTAAATCACTTGTCGAGAAATATACTGGCAAGAAAGTTAAAGCTCTAGGGAGTGATAATGATGGAGAGTATGTGTCAAATGAGTCAAAAAACTTCTGAGCATAAGAAGGTATTCAATGGGAGTTTATAGGACCTCATAACCCACAATAGAATGGGGTGGCTGAAAGAAATAACATGAGTATTTTGATAGCAGCACGAGCGTTGTTGCATGATCAAGGCCTACCATTACACTTGTGGGATGAAGCATGCATCCCAATTATTAATTTGCATAACATAAGAACTCCTCAAATTATCGAAATGGGTACACATGAAGAGGATTTTTTAGGGAAGGAACTAGATGTGGCACAATTTAGGATCTTTGGTTCATTAGTCTACTGTCATGTTACCAAAGATGCACGGAAAAAACTAGAGCCAACAATAGAGTTGGGCATATTTGTGGGGTACACTAATACACCTCACAACTATCGGGTGTAACTTCCAACCTACAGGATGATAGTGGTTCACAGAGATGTAAAATTCAATGAAGAGAAGGCCATGAGATGTTCCCTCAAGAGCGAGCTTCAACTACATGCGGTTGAGGATGTTTTAGCTCCTAAGGAGGAACCTCGAGATGATGTGGAGCAACAACATGCAAAGGAGCAAGGAGTGGAAACACCCATTCATGCAGAGTCTTCTAGAGATAGGAGAAAGTGCACCAAAGAGGTTGATAGGTTATTGCATGATGCTAGAGAGAATGTGGGAGAACCCACATAATAAAGCAGGTAGAGGAGGTCACCAAAGAGGTACATTGGCTACATGGCTCTAATGAGTGGATGTGTATATATTGAGCCATCCTCTTTTGAGGAAGAAATTAGTTTGGTTTGATGCCATGATTGATGAGTATGACACCATTGTTAGGAACATTGTTTGGGATGTGGTCCCAAGGCTGACAAACAAGTTGGTGGTGAGTTCAGATGGCTTTACAAGGTAAAGAAAGTAGTGGATGGTAGTGTGGAGAAACACAAGGCCGTGTTTGTGGCGAGAGGGTTTTATCAAGTGGAGGGGATTGATTACAATGAGACTTTGATCCTCTTGCAAGGCACTCGTCAATCGAGTCCTTTCCAGCACTGTCAGTGCAGATGGGATGGAAGATACACCAGATGGATGTAAATACATAATTCCTCAATGACATGATTAAGGAAGAGATGTATATTGAGTATCCTAAAGGATTTTAGACCTTCAATGGAGAGTCACATGTGTGTCAACTCAAGCAAGCGATGTGTGGACTGAAACAATAACCCCATGCTTGCTACACCAGGATTGATAAATATTTCATCGGGTTGGGATTCACCAAAAGTGAAGCATATGTGAACCTTTACCATATTTTGGTTGAAGGTAAATTGTTGATTATTGTTTTATATGTCAACAATTTGATTCTGACAAGTGATGATAAGTTGATCAAGTCTTGCAAATAGGATCTTGCAAGAGAGTTTGAAATGAAGGACGTGGGGCTCATGCACTAATTTCTGGGGATGGAAGTATGGCAAGGTGGTGAGGAACCATTTGTCTCTCAGGGAAAGTATGTCAACATGATACTGAAGAAGTTCGACATGGAGAGCAGCAAACCCATGGAGACTCCTCTAGCTGGTAACTAGAGGAAGGAGGATGCTACTTCTGGTGAAGTAGTGCAGGCTACTATTTACCGGCAACTTGTGGGTTCACTCATATATTTTGTGAGCACATGACTAGACATGTGTTATGTAGTTAACCAACTTAGTCAAATAATGGTTAAGCCGACCAAGCTGTATTGGGGTGTGGTATTAGGGATACACTGGTGCACTACTCCACTATTAGAACTCTACTAGTAGGGCATGGAGGATTTTGATGATGTTGTTGATTGGGTAGTGTGGATGATTTTGATAGACAATAAAAATGTTGTTGAAGAGCTAGTGAAGAATATGAATGGTGTGTTTGTGCTACAAGATGAGAGAAATTAGCCGTGTAATCATAAGATGGACCATGCCAAACTTGTGGAAAAAATTGAGGGGGTTATATTTAGGTTGACATGGCTACCCTAATACAAGAGCATTCCATGATGGATAATGTGAGTAAGAGAATGGAGAGAAAGTGTTTTGAACCATACATGTAGGCCACAATTTCCATGGATGTGAGCTTATAGCTCTTCGATCTCTTTGATATTCTACTTCCATCCCATGTAAGAAAGAGTAGCTATCTATGGGATTCTTATTTCAGTACTAAGGGAAAAACACTTCTTCAAATTCTTCCTACTAAATATCCAACTGTGAAATTAGAGAGCTGATAATATCAGTTCTAAAAAATTCAAATAAATTGTTGATTTCAACTCTTGTAACTTCTGTTCTTGCAACAGATTTCAAGAAAGGAAACAAATGTTCTCTATAATCCTTACCAGCCTTGGAGATTCCGCTTGAATACCTTATGCATAATTCACAAAAATCATCATATGATAGCTGAAAAACATTACCTATTCCTACTAGCTTTAAGAGTTCTAAAAGATCATCTTGGATTCCTTTAATTAGGCTTGTTTTCAAGGTCTCCTTTTCCAACTATTTATCGAAATCACTCCACATGGTCCTCCAAGATTTCATCTTCCCCTTGTGTCAGTATGAAAATATATTCATTGGCCTTGCAGTGGTCTTTGTCCTTCTTCAAGTATGCATCCTTCATGTCTTCCCACGTTTGAATGTAGTTCCCACAAAGGCTCGTGAACCATTGGAGAGGTCCTCCTTTTAGAGTAAGAGGAAACACTTTCAACCTTTGAGAAATAGTATAATAATACGTATCCTGAACAAAGTACTTCAAACTCAAATAATAATGTATTTGGGTCTTTGTTTTCCAAACCATGAAAATTGGGTAGAGCAGATGGTGGAATGATGTGCATTTGTGTCACTCCACCTAGATCTATGATAGGGAATTAAAAAGTAGAAATGTGTGCCATTTCTTCCCAAAATAGAAGAGGCTCTTCATGTGCTACTTCAAGGGTTCTTCTTCAAATGTTCCTTCCAATTGGTTAGTGGAATGGGTGGTGCTTACATCACCATTTAACTGAAATGATAAGATTTTTCAAATTTCTACCTTTAAAATTCCTACTTTTATCCATCCATGTTATATGATGTGAAAGTTCCTATTGAGTGATAAATTTTCCATAAGTTAGCTAAGGTGTGTGCATAGGTTCTTACATTCTATAATTAATATCTAACCCTCTTAGAGTCAGGTATGCATCTACAACCAAATATTAGTGTGGTAGTGTTATTTGACTACCTCCCCAACAATGACACTAAAATGTTGGGGAAATTAATTTCTTAATAAAAAGCAACTAATAACCTAGACATTAATTATCAACCCGAGGAACATCATTTTATTTCAAGGAAATTGAAAAAATATATGAAAGAAACTGCCAACAACTGATAGTGGTTCTACATGACTATGTTCTAAACGATCAAGCTCATTCTTCATCAATATGAATAAACTGTAAAACTGAAAGTGATAGGAAATAAATTGCAAGAATGAAAATTTTACTAGGCTCACAACAAAATTCAAATGCTAATCTAGGGCCTGCAAAATAAATCTACTTACAAATCAAAACTACAATCATAATGAAATAAATAGGAAAATAAATCACAATACAACCTAAAGAAAATAACAATCATAAATCAATAAAAATTATAAATTAATGGAAACAATAATCTGGAAAAAGGAATGGTAACTGAGACATGAAATGAATAGCAGTCAAAATTATACCATAAAAGCAACAAGCATAAATATAACAACAAAGAAATGAATAATGAATAATAGATGAACAATGATTCAATTGTCATCTCAAATCAATGCCATTGATAATAATAAAAAAAAATGAAGAATATTTACTTACTATACCAAAACAACACTCCATGCTTAGAGGAGGGAGGCATTCCTCCTAAACAAGATGTTGGAGTAAGGTTATGAACAATAATCAAATCAATGCTTAATAGATCCAAATGCAATTATTCATCAATATTTCATTAATCAAAACTTAAAAAATACAAATCCATGCATCTTCATCCTTAGCCTCTTCCATTTTCAACTCTCTACTACTATTGCCTAAATCCTTTTCTGTAACGAATTGTTTCATTTAAATACACAAGGTAGCCACAACCAGCTCTCCCAAAACTGATCTTTCTAATTTATAAGCAGATTGTAAAATGATTTTACTACAAATTTAGAATGTTTACAATAGAAAAATCATCAAGATAAGATATGAAGGATCTCTTCATCATCATTTAGTTGAGAGCAGGTCGAATTTGATTGTTGATCTAGGTTCAGGTGTGACGAAGGACCCTTCCAAGACCTTTTACTTTTGTGATGTGTTAATTTTCATTTTTAAAAGAACATAAATGAATACATCTGCATGTTGTAAAGAAGAGGAACATGACAATCATCATCACATGAAAACATAAGCCGTTGATATTGGAGTTCATCCAGGAGGGATTACATCTCCAGGCCCCAATGTCAAGATGGTGTAGGCCACTGCATTAAGTGTTTTCAATAGTGATGATGTACATAAGAGGCGATGTTGCTATCATACAATGAAAATTCCCTCACGCAGGAGGGGCTCCAAGAGACGTTCCACTACAGGAACTCTCAGTCAAAATATTCTTATCAGTATGACACAAACTCATGCATGATGATAATGAGCATCCCGCCGAACTGGCATAAAAGGGATCTCCATGCAAAAATCATGAAGACAACATGGGTATCCCATCAACATACAGCAAAGGGATCTCAAAACACAACATGACGAATCATGACAACAAATAAATCACACAGATGATTTCATATCATATCAAGCAGGAATCATGAAAACGAGTAAGGAACAAGATCCCATATCAAGCACCAAACAGGGATCTGTGAAACATAATGCACATCAAAAGAAGTACATGAACACACTGCATATACCTCACATCCAGGGGCCATCTGAAGAAGTGGATGTCAAATTTCTGAAGTTGTTCGTGCCATCGATCTCACGACATCGAATAGTGCAAAATCGACTGTCAAATTTCTGAATTCTGAGATATTGAGAATCTGGGGCTCAAGGAATATTTTAGATTCCCCCTAGATTCCTCAAAGATTCTACTGCATGGGTGGACTGGAAATTTTCAACTCAAAAGGTGAATCCAACCTTGCCATTGTGATCCTTGTGGAAAACCATGAAAACAGACTGTAAACTTGACTATGTTCCGACAAAAATAATTTTTACCTCCCCAGAGAATCTTTGGGCATCAAAGAATATTCTGCCTCCTCTCTCTCAAAATCCGTGCCTACTCCTAGTTCCTCCATCTCCCCTTGTGCACTAGTGAAAAATGAATGTTTATATAAAATCCCAGGCAGATTTAACAAGGAGTCAGTTTAGGTGGATTGGTAAGGTTGGCATTTGGTGTAGGAGGGGTCAGGTGGTCAAACCCCACCCCTCTCATTTTAACATTTTATCATTTCAATAAACAAATCTGCATATGACTGGGGGGGTCAGGCCCACATTAGGCAGCCCGCCCCCATACCTCCCACAATTCAACTGGTGCTTGAAATGACGCGTTGTAGGTTTTAATGGATGGTACTACGGGTTCCATGGAGGACCGTTGTAATTTGGTGGTACGTTGGTACCATTCTGCATAAATGGGGCCGCCCGCTTAGGGGCCGGCCATGTGGGCCGAGTGGGTTCGACCCCCGCCAGCTCCCTTACCTGATTTTCCGATGCCATTGTTTTGAGCTTTCGGAGGTGTGGGTCGGGTCCATCAGAGGTGGCCCGTGCCCACCCCATTATGTGTTTAATATTGTTATGACGATTGGTGGAGGGCTCGACGGGGTGATGGCCACCGAGCCAAACTTTAAATTTTTTTAATTTTTGTAAGGTTTCGGGTTAGGCCGACAGGGGTCATGGCCCGTCGGCCTTATAAAAAATAAAATTTTGTCATGTAATAGTTTTTGGGGGTGGTGGCCTGCCACCATATAATAGATATATATATATATATATATATATAATATAACTATATATATATAATATTATAGATAAATATATATATAAATATATATATATATAATATATATATATATATAGAATATTTTAATTTTTATGAAACATAGAGGAGGTTTTCCAACCTTTAGAAAATAAGGGATATTGGGCAAATTAACGAGGCCACAATTTTAACCAATTTCAGGAGCTAGGTTTCATGCCTCAAGGTCAGTCAAATTATCGGACACTTAACCTTGGCCCACAACCCAACTTTGACCGAAACTTTGACTGGATCGTTCTCCCTCATACAAGCTAAGATTAACGAACTGTTCACACCACCGAGATCAGGACAACGAAATCTATACTCTGGTACTAGTTCGAAATCATTTTGATCACTTTGATTTTCGAGCTTTCATAAGTCATCTTTGTCCTGTGTGTGTCTCTGGAGCTACCTAGATCAATCCTCCCCACTAAGGAGCTTTTGGTCCTCCAACAGGATGAAAAACAATCTGAAATTTTTTTGTACCTTGTCTGCATCACAAGCATCCTGAAAGGCCTCACTTCCATCTCCTTCACCTTTGTTCCTTGGAGCCTTAAGTGACGAGCCGACACCTGCAACCTCTACAACCGGTAGTTCTTTGTTCTGCAAATTGCATGCTTGACTTTCATGACCAACTAATGACCCAAGCGTCCTACACTTGCCACGAGTGTATAACAAATACTTGGTGGTCAAGTTTACATCAAGATGGACACAATACCCTAGCTACAAAAACAAGGCCAACACATCATTTTTGCTTCAAAAAGTGATGGAAAACACATCATCACTGCAACACATGATTTAACAAAATAAGGCCAAACACTATTGTTTCCTTGACAAGTGATAGAAACACGACATCAATTTCACAGTTTATCATGCAACTCAAAATAAGACCTAACATTGTTGTTGCTTAACAAGTGATGGAAAACACATCATCACTTTTACATTTTAAAATTCAATAAATTATTTACAAAAGTACGACCATGAAACGCTAACATATCTAGAAACCATTTTTCACTTATCAATGTTAATGGGTCACCTCCTTGTGGTGGCTTTTCTTGTTGAAACCTCGTTTCATTTAGTTCATGCACCGACACTCTACCTTTAAGGCGTTGTTCTAGATGGAGCCTCCAACAAGTGGCTCTTTGATGGCCATTTCTGTCGCAATGACTGCAATACATCTTCTTCCTCCATATTTGCTTAACCTGTTTCTTTACATGTTGTTGAGAGGGTATTTCACGCCTCCTCCTTTTGTGTGTTTCCATTCTTTTCCAACACTTAGAAAATGCATGGTTATGTAATCCACAAAAGGTACATGTTTTTTGATGTCATGTTTTATGTTCATCATTAACAATATGATTATCATCGAAATGATCATTCGAATGTCGAGAGTGGTTATACCTTTCCTTGTTGTCTTTGGTATAAGTATGGCAATGAGAGCTTGTCTCAGCTCTTTCCTTGTAATGGAAACTACTGTGGGATGAAGGGGATGTTTTCCCATCATTCTCTTTCCTCGACGATTTCGACGATGTCTCGGAAGAATCTGACACCTTCGAGCATTCTCCTTTGGTGTATCTCAAGCCTGCAAATTGAGGTCTCTGCACAACCTCCAATGGTTGAGTTATGCCTTGGTTATTAACACCAAGTTTTCCTTCCTCCTCGTGCCTCGTCCTTGTAAGGAGCCTCATGTTTGTCCCTGTAATTGGGATCTCCAAATCTCCAATAGAAATCATACTATGTGACAATGAAACTGAAAGGAAATCAACATCTTTTACATCCTTTGTCGATTTGGAAAGAACTAATGAGGGTTGTTCATCATCTATTGTTGGTGGTTTTCTAACTGTCGTGGCACATTCCCTAACTTCCTTTCTGACATATCCAAGTCCTGCTCAACACAGTAATTCCTCTACTTTGATGGGGTTGATAATGCCTTGGCCATTGACGCCCTAGCCATTTCCTTCATACCCCATTTTCTTCAACAATTTGGAGCCAATTCCTGTGGTATGATTTTCGAAAACAACGAAATCATCATCAAGAAACATACATGAATTTGGAGAACTAATTTTTACCTCACATGGGTCTCGCTACAGCTTTTCCAAGGCCTCGTCCTTTGCTTGCAGCTGTCATAACAAACTATGTTTTTCCTCCTCTTGTTGTAGATGCATCTTCAATTCGACGTTCTCTGTTTCAAGGTTTTGGTTTTTGTGTTTCAGTTCTTCCATGGCCTCTTCTATGGATTGCAACTGAAGTTGCAATCTCTCCTCTCCTTCTGTCTCTTTCTGTAGAGTTTTATACATTATTTCCACCCTTTTGGAAATTTTGAGCATGGTCTCGTACATCGCTTTTTCATCCTCTGTCGCCAAACGTTCCATTATTCACGCTGCAATTCACATCCATGCAAAGACCACTCTGATACCACTTGATCTAGGTTTGGGTGTGACGAAGGACCCTTCCAAGACCTTTTACTTTTGTGATGTGTTAATTTTCATTTTTAAAAGAACATAAATGAATACATCTGCATGTTGTAAAGAAGAGGAACATGACAATCTTCATCAGATGAAAACATAAGCCGTTGATAACAGAGTTCGTCCAGGAGAGACTATGTCTCTTGGCCTTGGTGTCAAGATGGTGTAGGCCACTGCATTAAGTGTTGTCAATAGTGATGATGTACATAAGAGGCGATGTCGCTATCATACAATGAAAATTCCCTCATGCAGGAGGGGCTCCAAGAGATGTTCAACTACAGGAACTCTCAGTCAAAAGACTCCTATCAGTATGACACAAACTCATGTATGATGATAATTAGCATCCCGCCGACATGGCATAAAAGGGACCTCCATTCAAACATCATGATGACAACATGGATATCCCATCAACATACAACAAAGGGATCTCAAAACACAACATGATGAATCATGACAACAAGTACATCACACAGGTGATTCTGTATCACATCAAGCGGGAATCATGAAAACGAGTAAGGAAAAAGATCCCATATCAAGCACCAAAAAGGGATTTGTGTAGCACAAAGCATAGAAAAAGAAGTACATGAACACACTACATATACGTCACATCTAGGGGCCACCTGAAGAACCAGATGTCAAACTGTTGAAGTTGTTCGTGCCATCGATCTCACGACATCAAATCGCATGGAAATGATTGCTCGCTCATGAATGTTAACACCTACACTCCACTTAGAAAGGTGGATGGAAAATAAAATGATCAAATGAAAAATATGAACGCACCATCATATTTGTAGGGTCCAATAGTCCAAAATTGACAGTCAAATTTCTGAATTATGAGAAATTGAGAATCTAGGGCTCAAGGAATCTTTTAGATTCCCCCTATATTCCTCAAATATTTTTCTCCATGGGTGGATTGGAAATTTGCAACTCAAAAGGCGAATCCAACCTCGCCCTTACAATCCCTATGGAAAACCATGAAAACCGACTATAAACTTGACTATGTTCTGACAAAAATAATTTGTACCTCCCCAAAGAATCTTACAGCATCAAAGAATATTCTACCTCCTCTCTCTCTAAATCTGTGCCCACTCTTGGTTCCTCCATCTCCCCTCGTGAACTATTGAAAATGAATGTTTATATAAAATCCCGGGCGGATTTAACAAGGAGCCAGTTTAGGTGGATTGGTAAAGTTGGCACTTGGTTGAGGAGGGGTCGAGTGGTCAAACCCCTCCCCTCTCATTTTAACATTTTATCGTTTCAATAAACAAATCCACATATGGTTGGGGGGGGGTTGTCAGGCCCACATTGGGTGGCTCGCCCCCATACCTCCCCAAATTTAATTGGCGCTTGAAATGACACGTTGTAGGTTTTAATGGCTAGTACTACGGGTTCTGTGGAGGACCGTTGTAATTTGGTGGTACGTTGGTACCATTCTACATAAATGGGGCCGCCCTCTTGGGGGCCAACCACGTGGGTCGGGTGGGTTCGACCCCTACTTGCTCCCTTACCCAATTTTCCGGTGTCGTTGTTTTGAGCTTTCGGGGGTGTGGGTCGGGTCCACTAGAGGTGGCACGTGCCGACCCCATTATGTGTTTAATATTGTTACGACGGTTGGTGGAGGGCTCGGTTGGGGGCTCGACGGGGTGATGGCTACCGAGCCAAACTTTAATTTTTTTAATTTTTGTAAGGTTTGGGGTTAAGCTGATGGGGGTTATTTCCCGTCGGCCTTATAACACATAAAATTTTGTCATGTAATAGTTTTTGGGGGTGGCGAGGTGGTGGCCCGCCACCACCACCATAATATATATATATTTAATTTTTTTGAAACATAGAGGAGGTTTTCCAACCTTTAGAAAAGAAGGGAAATTGGGAAAATTAACTAGGCCACAATTTCAACCGATTTCAGGAGCTAGGTTTCATGCCTTTGGGTCGTTCAAATTGTAGACACTTAAACCTAGCCCACAACCCAACTTTGACCAAAACTTTGACTGGCTTGTTCGCCCTCATACGAGCTAGGATTGACAAGCCATTCACATCACCTGATCAAGACGACGAGATCTATGCTCTGGTCCTGGTTCGAAATCATTCTAATCACTTTGATTTTCGAGCTTTCATAAGTCATGTTTGTCTTGTGTGTGTCTCTGGAGCCACCTGGTTCAATTGTGCATTTGAGGAAAATTGCAAAACTAGGCACAAAAATAAATATAGGAAAATCACATTCAAAGAACCTATTGTATCTCTCAAGCAAGGGTGAAATTTAAAAAACTACATAGGTGGAAGCTAAATTGGTTTATTTGGCACAAAACCCATGTCTCATATTTTCAAGATTCATCTTCATTTTCCTGAAAGTTCCTACACAAAACTGTCACTTTTTACCTAAGCGAATTTTTGAGTTGGAATATTTGACTATGAGTTAGAGCTTCAATTTATAGTCTGGAAGAGATCTTGGAGGCTAAAATTGTGAGTTATGTTATAAAAAATTCATTAATAAACCATCATTGGGAAAATTATGTATAATAATCCTCAATTTATTAGAAATAAGGGAAAATAAGAATTACTAAACCACAAAAGCATGATTAAGCATAATATGGTATTTATGGGAAATTATGGTAAATGGAGTGATAAAATAATGATATAAATGGATGAAATATATGTGAATAAATGGTAATAATAATGATAATTTAGTGACCCAAAACAGTGCATGATGCCTCTCCTGGGGCAAAGTGACTTCCCTTCTACTATTTTCCTTAGTGATCTTCACAACCTCTTCCTCTAGTGAGCCCCCTTGGGTGCATAGTGAATATTTAGTGAACAACCAACCACTATTAAAGAAAATTGCACCTAACAAAAGGATGTCTCCTCAAAAGTGCACTTCAGGGGAGCAAGGACATTCTCTTGTTTAAAAAGTGCACTTCGGAAAAATAAGGACCTTCTAAGCACAATTCAAGAGAACAAGGATTGTTTGAGCACAATTAGGGAGAACAAAGACCCTTTGAGTGCACTTCGGAAGAACAAGGACCTTCTCACCCTTTTAAGCACAATTCAGAAAATAAGGGTCCACTCTCTTTAAAAGTGCATGGTGCACTCTCAAGCAACAATCGTTCATCCTTGTCGACTGTTACCACACCCTACTTCCTCACTGGATCTTCCAAAGCGGAAAACGCATCCTCAAGCAATAGTCAAACAACCTTGTCCATTGAACCTCTCCAGCGCATAGTGCACTATAAAGGAACAATGGTTTCTCCTTGTCTCTTGTGATTGTGCCCTAAACCCAAGTAGTTTCTCTCTCTCTCCCTGAGCACATGGAACACCTTTAGTAAACAACCAGGTCATCCCTTGCTCACTATCTGACTCAACTGCACCTTTACTATTTCCTATTCCTTTGAGCTTAGCGCATTGAGCAGTCTTAACCAACAAGCTCATAAACCTTGTTCATTGTGCTTGTACACTACATTGTATCATGGAGATCCCCTTCTTTACAATCCATGACACAGTAACAATAAACAATGATGCTTCTCTAGGCCACTGTTAATTTGAAATGTGCTTTCCTTATCAAGCCTTCCTCTTTCAACCCTCACACAAGCCTATTATAAGCAACTTCTTCTGTGAGTTAGGCAGAGATAAAATAGAGGATTTCAAGAATAATTTTTCCTTGTCATGAGTGACTTTCAAATGTAGATGTACCTTCTCAACATGGCAAAGGGATTCTCAAGGAAGACACAAATAAGCACTTGCGGAGAAGAAGCACAAAGAAGAATCATCATGAAGACATGAAGCAAATCTTAGACCATGACAAATGGATACATTGCATGATAAATCAGAAGGTCTCGATGTTGATCTATGACCCTTTGAAGGCTAAAGATAAGCAACAAATTAGATCTTTCATGAAGATGGAGTATATATCAGATCTATCATAAAGAAGTCAATAACACAACAACAAGGAGAACAAATTGGCATTTCCACCTCATCATGAAGTCCATGTCATCATTGTCAAGTTGTGACTTGTACAAGCGTCATAAAAATGGTTAATACCTGCCCACTGTCATGTGGAATGTAATGATGTATTTTCAAGGCAAATGATGAAATGTAATGTGTGGAAGTCCAAGAGTCCCACTTGGAATATGAAGAGTCACTAGAGAATTCTAAAGTCACATAAAAGTTTAAAGGTCATGTAAGAATTTGAAAATTCATAATAAAAGCTTGAGAGTCATGAGGGAGGTAAAGAGTCACATAGGAGGTGGAAAGTCACTTTATTAATTATAAATACACCCTCATAACTCAAGAAAAGAGCTTTTGGAGGATTATGCTTTGGAAAGCTAGTTTTGTATTCTTCAACTTGACATAGGAGAGAAGATCATTCCTTGGAGAAGCAAGAAGTGACTTAATTCTCCACTATTAGAACTATTTTCTCATCATTGTAATTTTGTGCTTGGATATTTCACCTAATACTTGAAGCTCAATGAGCCAACACATTTTCATGCATGAATCATGAATTTTTGAGACTATTCTTTGGATGTTTGCAGTATATGTTTTATTTATATGTACTAAGGAAATCGAACTACTTCATTGGATTTTGTACTTATCTTGTTGAAGGTGCGCTGTATTTTATTTAATGATCATTATTTCTACGTGAACTGTAACTTCGCTAGATTACTAACGAATATTTCCTTACTCTTGTTTGCCTCTATTAGGATACTACTACTACATTCCTTCCAGAGTCTCACTTTTGTCTCCCCTCGTGAAAGTCTCTGTTTACACATTAAAATTAGTGTATCACAATGGAAACTTACTTTATTATTCAAAGGTTATGTGTATAATCTCTTATGTTATCCATTGAAACCAAGCCGAACTTACAATTATGGTGGCAGGGCTGATACTTCAGATGGGATCCTACTCCAAACGATGTGCGGTCTAATTGGGACTTCACATCAAGAAGTCCCCCTTTATGTTAGCGATAGCCAACACTACCAACAACTACTTTACAATGGATTCCCTTACCGTTAAACTCACTTGGTGGAGATCTAGGTCATCTAGAATTCCCACTTTCTTTAAAAGTTTTGGATGCATCCTCTAATCACTTCATCGAGACTTTTTCAATATCTTTGATCAAATGTATGAAGCTTGAGTAGTTGGATTTACATGCAAATAATTTGATAGGTGAGCTTCCAGGGTATTTGACAAACATCAATAATTAAGAATACTAAGTGTTGGTTATAATAATATCCACGGTGATATTCCTCGAGGGTTCACAATTCTCAAAAGTTGGATGTGTTGGATTTATCCAACAACCATTTTAGTGGAAGATTACCATCCCATATTGGGAGTGTTAGAAAATGTAAAGTGGTAGCTTATTATACTTATTTTCCTTAACCTTGACACAACAATGTAAACTTTCAAATGGGAAATGTAAACTCAAAATGAGAACTCTAGCAAAAAAACCCCAAAAACCATGGAAAACAACCCAAAAACGAGAAGTATGTATTCCAGAACGATGTTTTTTTTGAAAGGGTAAATTTTCAACATTTTTTAAAAATGGTAGTAAAAACCAATTTTTTGTGCAAAAAATATGAAAAAAAACACATTGAAAACGAAAAATTGTTGATGCTAGATTAACATTTTTTTTCAAGGTACAATTTCAGCATTTTTTAGCAATGACGTTAAATATAAAATAATGGGACCCGAAAAAACTTAAAATTCCAACAATTTCCATCCATGCCATTAAAGATGAAATATCATGACTCATAAAAACCTTAAAATTTTGACAATTTTTCAATGATGGAATTAAAAAACCTTAAGTTTTCAACATATTTCAACCATGAATAGAAAAAACTTTTTAAAATGAACATTTGAATGAAAGAGTCATTATTCCAAGAGTAATTTTCATTTTAAAGGCTAAAAGTATAGCTTTTTTTCAAACCTTAGCCTAAGACAACTTATCCCATTGCAACAAAAACATAAAATTAACCATCAAAATGAAGTATCCCCTTTTAATGAGTTATTAAAATTGCAACATTTTTTTAAACTATGGTATTAATCAAATGATAACAATAAATAATATCATGGAAATATCACTATATAATCTAAAAACTCAACATTAATTTCAATTTTCTTTTTCTTTTAATCAAAATATCAATACTTGTATAATGAATTAAACATACATTATTTCTCTAAGTTATTGTTATATTACCGATATTCTAAACAAATGAATTCATTATAACTAAAACATATAATCCAACAAACATAGAAATGGCTCATAACTTCATGTAAGATCATATGGAATTTAAAATATTTATTTCAAGTTACCATGCAAATATTATTACATAAAATGTCTTAGATAATTATTCAAAATCACTCATATGTTCCGGCACAGCATCAAAATTTACAACATCTTCAGATGAATGATTGGATGTAGATGAAGATGACCCATATTCTTCTCTTTCATCAACTGGTGCCCCATCTAAGTCAACAACTAGGTTTACCAAACTCCCATCTCAACATTGTTTATTCTGGTAGAAACCTCTTCAGAATCTCTATCATCCTGAAGCAAAGAGTCCCTCTCTTTGTTAAAATTAAGTGATAAACAAATATGTCAACATCCTCCAATTTTAAGAGGTGATGATTAATATTTGTACCCTTTCTTTTTCTCTTTCTTCCAAATTTTTTATCAACTACCATCTTTGGCTTGTACACACCATTGAATGGCTGTGTATTTGTGGCATACCAATGTAATTCAACACATGCAACATCTTCACTTTATTTAAATTATGACCTTTACAAACTTAGAAACCTAGAATGGATAGCCATGTTGATCTCCATCTGTTAACACTACGATCATGCAACCCTCCTTAACATCCTGTACAAAACCCCTGTAAAGGTATTCCATGGCTTCACATAGTGCATGAGATATTTTGGAACCAACATACATTTCTCTTTCCTCTACTTGTGAAGAATTGATAATACCTTGAGACTATTGTTGTTCAACAATGTTTCTTTCCTCATGCTCATTTGACACATTTTTTGGCCAAATAAATGGAATCTTCAAAAGTACATCTTCATTTGTTGATCTTGAAATGATATCACTTTGATTATTAAAAAATACTCCCACCAAACAGATTCAACAACATTAAAGTAATCAAATGTATATCTAATAGAATTTTTAATTTCTTC
The DNA here is from genome assembly GCA_000404065.3 of Pinus taeda. Classification (NCBI taxonomy): domain Eukaryota; kingdom Viridiplantae; phylum Streptophyta; class Pinopsida; order Pinales; family Pinaceae; genus Pinus; species Pinus taeda. Next base: position 99,701 of record APFE030896601.1, on the reverse strand, counting down.
TAGGCATTCAGAATAATTTATATCTCTCTTCCTCGTTTGTGCATTATGAATTTCAACAACTGATTGTAATAACAACCTTTTTGATGCAAATATTGGACGATTTGGAATGAACTTCAAAAATTCCAAACCTGATGACAACCCCCATTCTGCAGTAGTTGAATGCTTCTTGCCCCATATAAGTGTTTTCCCATCAAATTTTTTGACACAAAATTGAGGTTGGAAGCTAATGTCATTAAGTTGTTAAATGCATTTCTATTCACCATGTGATCCTAGAATAAATCTTCAATGTCAATAGTTTCTCCCAACACATGAAAAATAGGCTCTTGAATGTATGATTTCTTAATACATTCAATTAATGATGGAAGGCTCCCAACATCATTCCTCCTCAATTTTACTGAAAAATGATTGAACATCTGATCAATATGGTCATGAGTGTATGCAACAAGAAGGGAACCAACCATTACCTTCTGAAAATTCCGAATTCAAGAAGCATCATTAGATATCCAAAAACAATTTGATTTTTGTTTTCACGACAAGTGTTCTCCAATTGCAAATACAAAACTTCTGTAAGATTACCATACCAATGAGAAAACACATCATGAATTATGGTTAGTGTCATATTTGCATCATTATGAATATTTGGAGCTGTGAGATAAACCCTTGGTGACATTTTCCCATTATAGACCATACAACTGACCAAGTGAAAGTGAATAAAAATTTCCTCCTGTAAACTTTTTGGTGTGCAGGAAAAATGTGGTAGAAGTGTTTTCTTTTGGTCCATACCATCAATTATCAAACCCAAATATTTGTTTGGATTATCATAACACTTCTTTCGATACTTGTACAACTTTTTCCTTTCACGTGTTTGTTGATCTCGATGCTCTTGAAGTGTTTTGACAATGGAATTTGCACATAACATAAAACAAACCTATTAATAAATACAATTTTTAAAAATAATGTTATGAACACTTACCTCTTTTCGCCCCTTGACATTTATCCCTTTTTATTTTAGAGAAGCACATGTACTACAAACCCCCATCCTTGTCTACTTCGGAATACATGCATTGTTGAATTATTTCCTCGATATCTTCACAAAATATTGATATGTATTAAAAATGCCATCTCCTTCCCGACACCTTATATATATTATTTGTATAAGTTGCAGGTTTCTTGTCTTGAGAAATTATCTAGAATATGTCATCGTGTCTCTATTTGGCATACACTCTCCATGATTTGAAAAGAAGTCTTGCATCCATGACATTGTAGTATTTTTTAATGGCCCAAACTCTTCCTTATGACGTACATTTGAATAAAATGTGGGATTTTTGTCCAAATTTTCTTGGATTCTTAACAGATGAAAATTATCAAATGAATGAAACATTTTAAAAGCCTTTCTATAGAGAAATAAAGACCCCACATGATAATTATAACCTGACATTGTAGATTGCATGCACCCCACTAAATAAAAAATTTGCATGCTTTTATTGATTGACAAATATCTCTTCCTTTTCTTCCATGGAAACTTGAAATCTATATCCTTCAAGAAATCCTTTTGATAACATTCACTTGAAATCAGATCAATTATAGAACTTATCCTCGTGAGATATTCTATCCCACCCATTGTATAACTTTTATATCTTGGATTGATATGAAAATATCTACTCCTACTCCTAGATACAAAATTTTCCAACTATGTCTCCATCATTTCATCATCCTCTCCATAAGCATTTTCATCATCATTAGGAGGAATATTATCTTCACTATGACAATTATGAACATAGTTAGGAAATTCGTCATAATCATTGACTGGAAAATATTCATTACCATCCTCACCTTCAAAAATTTCTTCACTACCATCATCTATGCTTTTGAAATATTAACTTGGTGGATATTCTTCATCATCTTCATCTCGACCTTTGTCAGTGCTACCCTCATAGTCCTTAAAATTAGGACTAAGTGGATTTGATTCTCTATTTACTGGAAATTCTTCATTTGACCCTTCATTAGTGCTTCTCTCATAGTCCTTCAAATTAGTGCTAAGAGGAAAATGTGACTCTCTATTTACTGGAAATTATTCATCCAACACTTCGTCAATGCTACTGTCATAGCCCTCATGATTAGGACTAAGTCGAAAATGTGACTCTTTATTTAAGGGAAATTCTTCATCTTTCCCTTTACCACTCCCGCTCTCATAGTCATTAGGATTATGACTAAGTGGAAAATCTGAATCTCTATTTACTAAAAATTCTTCATCCTGCCCTTAACCATTACTGCTCTCATAGTCCTTAGGATTATAAATAAGTGCGTTAGGTCCCTATAATACTAGTGATTCCCCCATTACTATTTTTGTTGTATCCTTTATTAGTATTGTTGTGCCCCTATTGTCCCCATATTGTTATTATTGTGCCCCATAGAATCCCTCTATTGTTATTTTTGTGGCTTTATATTATTATTATTAGGTCGGCTTGGTTATATTGTGTCCCCTTAGACTCCTATATATAGAAAGGAGGTTTTGTCATTTGTATCATCCAAGAATTTTTCATTTGTGTAATGTAAAGGAGGTTTCCCCCTCGAAGAAGTTGAAGTCTAAGGCGTTCCACTATCTTTTCTATCTTTTTGTGAGCTGGTTTCATAACATTTGGTATCAGAGCTTTGGATTCTAGGGTTTCGCTAATCCAAATAGGTTATCGTGGCATTCACGCTATAAAATTTTTTCTGCGACGTTTCAGATGCTAAAAATAACCCATTGGGTTGAAATTGTTCTGAACCTCGGGTCCGAATTTCAGAGCTTTTCGCGCTATATTTGCAGAGATATGATTTGAGGAAGTTGGCATTTTTGCAGCCTCCCTAATTACATTCCAAACAGGTGACCTGGGGAAAATCGTCATAACTTTTATTTTGAGCATCATATTGAAATTTCGTAAGAAGTTACATAAAGATGACGAACATTAGTTTCCTGTGTATATTTTTCAAATACTAAGGTCAAAACAGTGACACGTGGCACTTCATACAATTTCGCTCTTATGAAAAGGTATATAATCAAGTCATCTTGGTAGATTGTGGATAACTCTTTCTTGGAGAATCTAAATTCAATCAGACTGGTGGCATTGGAAAGAGGATATAGAGGGATACTGCTGGTCACAATTTCAAAACTGGAAGATCTGAAATTACAGAGATACATCAGATGCAATATCGAGCTCCTACAAAGTGAAAAAAGGTGTGTAGATTTTTTAAAATTTTTGAACATTGGTTTGAAAAATTAGTTTAAAGGAATTCAAAGGGAATAGTGAAGAATTATTAGCATTAATTAATGCCCCGAAGAAAGAAAATGGAAACACCTAGTAAGCAACCTGAAAGCTCTAGCATGACTCGTGAAGAAGAGGAAGAAATGCAACATGATATATCAAAATTACAAGACCAAGTACAACAAATTTCACTCTCACTAACTATAAATGAAGCCAAGATGAATGGCGTGGAAGCTAATATGAATGGAGTGCAAGTTAAGATGAATGGTGTTGAAGCTAAGATGGATGGCATGGAAGCTAAGATGAATGGCATGGACAATAAGATGGAAGAATTGAAGATAATTTGAATAAGTTGCTACAAGAAATGGTCACTAATGGTGAAAGGGCAGTAAAGAAAACTGATGATGAGAAAAAAAGAAATGTTAATCATGATTTCATAGACTCTAATGTTGGATTAAAGACCCACCATATTCCAAAAATAGATATGAACAAGTTTGATGACAAGGATCTCGCAACATGGATACTACAGATGGAGCAATTTTTCAATCTCCATAATGTGAAAAACACACAAAAGGTACATATTGCACCGGTCTTAGCTACACCGGACTTAACAAAAACCTTTATTGTGGAATGTGATGCTTCAGGAAATGGAATTGGTGTTGTTTTAATGCAAGATTGAAGACCCGTTGCTTTCAAAAGTCGTCCAATCAAGGGAAAGTATTTACACACAGCTATTTATGAGAAGGAAATGTTGGCAATACTACATGCACTTAAGAAATGATGACCCTACCTAATGGGAAGATACTTCAAGGTAAAAAGGATCATCATAGCCTTAAATACTTTTTAGAAAAAATATTATCCTCTGAAGAGCAACAAAAATGGGTCACAAAGATGTTGGGTTATGACTTTGAAACCATCTACAAAAAAGGGAAGCAAAATATTGTGGCAGATCCACTCTCAAGAAAGGATGAGGATGTGGAAGCATTGTTGTGCACCATTTCTATTATCCAACCAGATTGGATAAACAAAGCAAGGGAGGAATGGAAGAATGGCGAAGAAGTGTGGGCACTCATTCGAAAGTTATAACAAGATTCCAGTACATATGATACATTTAGCTGGAAAAATGATTCGTTATGGTACAAATATCGCTTATACCTTCGTAAGAATTCCCAACTCAAACAAAATATTCTTATGGAATTGCACACTTCTCCCTTAGGAGGGCACTCAGGATTTTTATAAACTTACCATAGGGTTAAGAAGGAATTTTTTGGGATGACCTTAAATCGCATATTCAAAATTTTTGGTTTGCCAACAAAATAAAGTTGAAACAATTAAGGCCCCATGTCTATTACAACCTTTATCCATTCCAAGCCAACATTGGGAGGAGGTTTCAATGGATTTTATCACAGGTTTACCCAAGTCTGAGGGAAAGAGTGTCATCATGGTGGTAGTTGACAGACTTACCAAGTATGCACACTTTTGTGCAATATCACATCCATTTAAAGGCAGTACAGTTTCTAGTGCATTTATGGAACAATTCAAAAGCTACATGGAAACCCAAAGATTATTGTAAGTGACAGAGATCCCATTTTCACTGGAAATTTTTGGACAAAATTATTTTCTTGTCTTGGTACTCAGTTAGCTCATAGCTCATCTTATCATCCTCAATCTGA
>APFE030896601.1:52129-72452 GCA_000404065.3 Pinus taeda | reverse complement strand
ATATATGACTCATACATGTAATACCATGGATCAATACCATGGGTTTTATTAATACCATCTACCTAATACTAGGCCCATTTGCAACTAACCGTGGTCCCGTAATAAATAGCGGGTTAACCACTTACAATTATTAATATGGGATTTATTGACTCTTTATTATGACGTGATCCCACTACATAAATAAGGGGGTTAGGGTGGGACCCTAACATTCCCTCCCCCTTAATAATAGCCTTGTCCTCAAGGCTGAAGCTATGGAAACTGCTGAAGAATAGTGGCTGGTTCCCAAGTTTCATCTTTCAGAGAGGTGTCTTTCCACTTGACGAGGACTTCCTTAATCACTCGGCCATGCAGGGGTCATTCTCGTGTGTCCATGACCTGTTCAGGTTGGAGCCAGATTGACCCTTGTTCATCCAATTCAAGTAGACTAGTTTGAATTCTGCAATTTTTCCCAATCACTTTCTTGAGGCATGAGACATGGAAAACTGGATGGATTTTTGCAGTAGGCGGCAAAGCCAGCTTGTATGCTACTTCTCCAATGCACTGAAGTATTTGATATGGTCCGTAGAATTTTGGAGATAGTTTCTGACAACCCTTGTCTTTGAGTGATGTTTGCTTATATGGTTGTAGCCTAAAAAATACCTGATCCCCTTCTTGAAATTAGCGCTCTGAGTGATGTTGGTCTACCTGTTGCTTCATGCGGTTTTGGGCTTGATGAAGATTCTCTATAAGATGGGCGAGCAAGGTTAAACGGTTTTGTAGGAGTTGATCCACTGCTTGTACCTTTGAGCATCCCTTGAGATAAGAAATAAGGGAACGAGGGAGTTGACCATATACTGCTTCATAGGGAGTCATTTTGGTGGTGGCATGATAGTTGGTGTTATACCACCATTCAGCCAGAGGTAACCATTGTACCTAAAGATGTTGCTTTTCTGAAGTGGAACACCTAAGGTAGGTTTCCAGACATTTGTTGACGGCTTCAGTTTGACCATCTGTTTATGGATGATAGGAAGTGTTGAGTTTTAGTTCGGTGCCTTGGAGCCTGAAGAGTTCCTGCCAAAAATTACTGGTGAAGATCGGGTCACGATCGGACACAATAGAAGTGGGCATGCCATGCAATTTGAAGATCTGATCCATGAAAGATTGAGCGACCAAAGTCAGTGTAAACGAATGGGGTAGGGCGCAGAAATGAGCATACTTCGAAAGTCTGTCCACCACCACCATGATGACTGACTTGTTTCCGGACTTTGGAAGACCTATAATGAAATCCATAGAAACCTCTGTCCATATTGATGCCGGGATGGGCAATGGTTGTAATGTGCCTGGTGCTTTGACGGTCTCCCCTTTGTGGCATTGACAAACATCACATTCTGCTACAAAAGTAAGGATGTCCTTTTTCATGCCTGTCCAAAAAATGATCTTTTGGTGCGAGCATACGTCTTCTGAAAACCTGAATGTCCTGCAAGGGGGGATGAGTGAAATTCTGCCAAAATGCGACTTTTGAGGCTGGATGTTGGTGATACTATGACTCTATCCCTGTAGCAAAGAATCTCATTCTACCATGAGTAGCCCTTGGTGGGATTTGGATCTGCCTGCAATTGAGAAATGAGTTGGGAGAGCCCGGGATGTGAAAACCATTCCCTGCGAGCCTCTTCAATCCATTCTGGAATGGGAAGGGAAATTGCTAGAAGGGTGCTGTCTTCCTCAAATTGGCGAGATAATGCATCTACTACCCTATTTTCTTGCCCTTTTTTGTAAACGATCTCATAATCATATCCCAGCATTTTGGCGAGCCATTTATTTTGTTGTGGAGAGGATAGGCGTTGCTCCAAAAAATATTTAAGACTTTGATGGTCTGTGCAGATTTGGAAACGTCGCCCCAGTAAGTAAGGTCGTCAGGTCTCTACTGCATGTAAGATGGCCATCATTTCCTTCTCATAGGTAGATTGACCCAGATTCTTCCCACTTAGTTGTTGGTTTGTGAAGGCCAAAGGTCGACCTTCCTGCATTAAAACTGCCCCAATACCTGTACCCAAAGCATCACATTCAATGACAAAATATTTGGTGAAATCCAGTAGTGCTAAGACTGGAGTGGAACACATGGCCTTTTTGAGAGCTGTAAATGCCTGTTGTGCGTCCTCATTCTAGAAGAATGATTTTTTTTTCAGGAGTTGCGTGAGGGGCTTTGCTATGCGACCATAATTGCGGAAAAATTTGCGATAATAGCCTGTGAGACCCAAAAATCCTCTCAAGCTCTTCAAAGTCTTAGGTTGAGGCCAATCCTACATTGCCTGGATCTTTTTGGGGTCCACCTTGACCCCTGCACACCCCACAATGTGGCCCAAATACTCAACTTCTTCCATGCCAAACGAACACTTGGACATCTTAACAAATAATTGATGCTTACGGAGCAGTTGCAAAAGTAGATCTACATGTTGAAGATGTGCGGCCCAAGTGCAACTATAGATGAGGATGTCATCGAAGAAGACAAGAACAAATTTCCTGAGATATGGTTTGAGAATATGGTTCATAAGGCTCTAAAAAGTAGATGGGGCATTACAAAGACTGAATGGCATGACCAAGAACTCATAATGGCCTTCATGAGTTCGAAAAGTGGTTTTTGGAATGTCGACTTCCTTCATGCGAATTTGGTGGTAGCCTGAGCGAAGATCCAGCTTAGTGAAGAATTGAGCCCCATTGAGTTCATCGAGCAAATCATCAACCACCGGGATGGGAAATTTATCTTTGACTGTCAACTTATTGAGGGCCCTGAAGTCTGGACACGTCTGCCATTCCCCATCTTTCTTGAGTACCATGACCACCAGTGATGAATAAGGACTAATGTTGGGACGTATGACCCCTGCTTCCAAACGTTCCTTGATTATTTTTTCTATTTCATTCTTTTGGGTGAACGGATATCTGTAGGGGCACACATTTGGGGGTTGGGCCCCAGGAACCAAGGTGATGCTATGATCATGTTCCCCTCTCGAGGGTGGAAGCTCATGAGGCTTGTCAAAGACCGGCAGATGGTTATTTAAAATCTGTTGCATCTCTGGGTGAATCGGCAGAGACTTAGTTTCGACTCCCTGGATGGCATTAAATGGAGCTATAACTCCATGATGTCCCTTTTTTAGCAATTTTTCCATCCTATGCGAGCTGATGATAGAGGGGGCTCCTGCCTGGAGTCCATGGAGGGTATGTGTGGAGTTGTTATGCTTAAAACTCATATATAACTCCTGGAAATCCATTGTGATTGGCCCCAGAGTGCGAAGCCATTCAACCCCTAGGACAATGTCGCACCCACCCATGTGTATTGCAAACATGTGGGTCTTCAACTGATAATCCCCCATTTGAAGTTTGACAATTTCACAGCGGCCTTCACATTTCATTATGCCCCCATCAGTGATTTGGACTTGGAAGTTAGAAACTGCTCGTACAAAATAATGCACTACTTCTGTGACTTTTTGATGGATGAAATTATGTGTACTTCCACTATCAATCAGGACTACTACTGGGCGATGTTTAATAAAACCTCTTATTTGGAGAGTTTGAGGTGAAGAAATCCCTGCCAGAGCATACAGTGAAATAACTGGTTCGTCAGGGACATTGTCCTTTTGGTTATCTTCTTCTACCGCCTCAGGTTCCTCAAGTGGTGGATCTTCCTCCGATGAGCTATAATCAATGGCATCAATTTGAAGAAATTTGGGCTCCTTGCATTTGTGACCTGGGGAGTATTTTTCATCACAGTAGTAACATAATCCCTACTTTCTTCTTTCGGCCATTTCTACTGGTGACATCTTTTGAACCTTAAGTGTTTGAGTGGCGCTGTGAGCCTGTGATGTGCGACCCTTGGCAGTGAAATTTGGGCGGGTGGCCAAGGCTGCTAACGCACATTCCACGTCCCGAGCTACCTTGCAAGCCTCAAGCCATGTGGAGGGTGGTGCAGTTGGATGTGGGATTTTATGGCCTCTTTAAGACCGCTGATAAAACATTCCATGTAGAACACATCTGAGAGACCCCTAGTGCGGAAGGCTAAGGCTTCAAAGGCTGTAATATATTCATCCATTGTGCCCGTCTGTCGGAGCTTAGTAAGATGACCCAAAAAAGTAGAGTCCTGGTCAAAGCGGTCTGTAAGAGCTTTTTTGAATTTGTCCCAAGTCTTAAAAGCTGTATTGCAACGTTGATGCCATTCCCACCATTGCCACCTTTCATTATCCAAGTACATGCTCCCCACCATAAGCTGAGTCTCATCATCTAGGATGTTATTCAAATTGAAATACTACTCCATTTGTGCTATCCATGCTGCTGGGTGAGAACCATCAAATTTATGCATATCTAATTTGGGAGGTCTCGGACGAGATTGTTGTTTTTGGGGGCCCCAGAGGTGAGGAGAACGACTAGACCCACCCTCACTGTGTCCATTTCCAATATTCTCTTCCTCCTGGGCTACCTCCTTGCCCTTCTGGATTGCGTCTGGGACTAATACTGATAGATTGTCAAGCTGAAATTGGATGGATTACAAGATTCGTTCAAGTTTGTCCATCCTCTCATTGGCCATCGCTTGGGCTCTAGTGGCTACCATGCACCGACTTTATGCTTCGTAAAATTTGGGACCGCCAAAATTTTTTCACTAAGAATTTAATGGTACCACTGTGCTCAGCTCGTCGTCTTAATTCTGATGGGCTAGATCACCAATAAGCACCCCTAACGGAGTTTTACTCCTTCCTTAGGAATACTGCAGTCGCCGAATCCTCAAAATGTTAATGCTATCAAAAGTCCTGCAAAAATCATGCTCCGGTATAGGAACCCCACACAACGACTCAGATTAGGTGGATCTGAGAGATCTGAATGGCGGAATAGATTGTTGTTGCGGATCTGATAGATCTAATAGAGCGGAATGATGTCTGTTGCTGCTGCACCCCTTTGCGTGAGCGGATCTGGCCGAGATGATGCGTGATCCCAAGATAAAGGGAGCTATCATCTCAAGGAGTGTCAGGTGCTACATATCGCAATATACATAAGGGTCTGACAGTAGTACTCGGCCCAATGTTTAAGGGCTCTAACTAAGGAGGATCAAAGGTACCCTTAGCCATACAACCCGACTACCCTATCGTACGGGCGAGTAATCTATCCAAGTGATGTTCTCGGTGTACTGTAGCAGCAAGACGGCCGATTGTTTATCTATGGCTAGGTTGCAGAGGAGCTAGGGGGGCTTCCGATATACCCAGAAGGTACGTGGAAGACAGTCCGTACGTGGTTCTGTCTAATGCGCTACTACTCAAAGGGGTACCCACAGGGGTTACAAGGGAGTCCAACAAGCGTGACCACCTCTTGTATTTCATGCATGCATGCCTCCCTAAATCTGCAGGTTTATGCGCTCAACGACAGATCCCGTGGTTTAAAGACGCTGGAACACGTCTCTAGCCAAAAAAGATTTTGCTAAGAAATGGAGATCTCACCGGCCCTGGAAAGAGCTCTGATACCACTTGTTATGCTTTTAACCTGCAAAAGATACCCAAATATAGAATATGCGAAGAAAAATACCCAGAACATATAATAGTGAGAGTCAACAGCAAATACTTTATTATTCAGAAGCAATGTTCACTGGCCTCTTCGAGGGGGCAACCTCCAATAAAGCAGAGCTTGATTCAAAAATAAGACAAATGATGCTCCTCGCAGGGAGTCTCTATCCTTTATATATGACTCATACATGTAATACCATGGATCAATACCATGGGTTTTATTAATACCATCTACCTAATACTAGGCCCATTTGCAACTAACTGTGGTCTCGTAATAAATAGCGGGTTAACCACTTACAATTATTAATATGGGCTTTATTGACTCTTTATTATGACGTGATCCCACTACATAAATAAGGGGGTTAGGGTGGGACCCTAACAACCTTCTTGTTCCATCAACATCCTCATCAATCATATCCACTTGAAAATTTCCTTCTTGAATCAAAGTGCCCAAGGATTGAATTTGATTACCAAGTTACAACTTTTCTTCTAGAGATTATACTATATGTTATATAAATATTCTAGAGAAAGTCCTAAATTATTTATACATCCTTAAGTAAGTCAAATTCTATACCTATACCAACATCATAAATACTTAAGAATAACTTTTATAACTAACTTTATTCCAGAAGATTCTCATACATATGAATCTTATCCAAAGTTTACTTTAAACATACATTCCAGTGATTTCATCCAATCATCTAACTATCCATATATTCTCACAAAAAGTTTTCATCCTGACCCATTGCAACCTTTCATCCCTTTCACCAGCATGTTTCCACATTACATAAAATACATATTGTTCCTATCATGATGCTCTCTCCAAGGAATTTTCAAGATGATGGTCCTTCTCAGATCACGATGATCTATTTAAGGAAAATGACAATCTCTAACACAATGTTAGATAATATCTAGATGAACAATATGAAAAATGGTCTAACATTCTATCCTAGATGATTTCTACTAAGTAATTTAATCATATAAACTCCATACATGCTACCATGATATGATTCTATCCTATGATGCTCATGTAAAACATATCATCCTTTAAGAACGACAAATAATCATAGAGAACATAGAAGTTAGTGAACTTCATTAGTAGTAAATATCCTTCATTTCTTCCTTCTTTTCCTTGTTCTCAGGTTCTCCCACTGATTCGACCACATGAGCTTCACTTCTATCCTTTATCTTATTTATTTTTTTGTTTGGAAAATCCCTCTTAAAGTGTCCAAATTCGTTGCATCCAAAACATTGTACTTTGGACATATCCTTCTTCTTGTACTTTCCAAACTTTCCCTTCTTCATGTTCTTGGCTCGGGCTAGAAATGCTTGAGTTTTCTCATCTATTCCAATGTCATCCTTGACCTTGATTTGAGAATACATTGTTCCCACAACTCATCAAAGGGGGTTGAATATTTCTTGGAGTAGATACTTGTAGCAAAGTTTCTCCATTCTAGTGGAAATGAATTTAGAACACATATGGTCACCTCTGAATTAGTGATCGACTCCCCAATTCTTTGTAAATGGTCCCTTAACTAAGATACACTCATGAAGAAGGATGCCATATCCTCATCCTTCAATTTCTTCATTATATATAGCTTGTTCCACAATGACATATTTTGACCAATTTTACTTATAGAGTACAAATTAACTATCTTGTCATGCATTTCCTTAGAAGTCTTTAGATTTGACACAAATGAACAAGAGAATCCTTGATTTATTTGATTATGATCCTTTGTTCCCTTACTTCCCATTTCTTTTACTTTGCTAGTTCTTGTGTCCTTTAGTTTGTTGGATCAATAATTTTTCAAGTGACATATTCCATCACTTCTTGTTCTAATAGTATCAAATCAATCCTCTTCTTCCATGCTAGATAGTTTTTCTTCCCAAATGAGCTCGCTTCTCTCCTTGCAGAAAGAACATACATGACTTAAAGGTTCAACCATTATGAGATATTAAAATAATTACTTGATGACTAAGATTTTTATTTTGATGATGTCTCCAATCTTCTTGATGACTTCAAGATCTTCAGAGAATCCTTGATGATGTCCTTGAAATATGTTCTACAATAACTTCCAAGATTGATGTCTTTCAAGTAGACTCCTTCTTATGAGATTCACACCCTTCTTGTGATATTGATGTAGTCTTGATATTCTTCAATGTAGAAGCCCTAGACCTGAAGGTCTCCTATCAACAAGTCTATAACCAGATTCTTTCAAGAGACAATTTTCTTGTAGTATTCTTCTTTTAGGCCTTGAGAGCTTTTTATCCCTTGATCAACAATTCTTTCTAGTGTCCTTCCAGCTTATTTCCTTGCTCACCTTAGCTTTGATAACATGTTAGAAAATGTAAAGTGGAAGCTTATTATACTTACTTTCTTTAACCTTAATACTTTCTTGTTAAGCTTATTTATCTTCTTCATGTTCCTTAGTTAGATCTTTTCATTAAACAATATCACGAAACTGTTGGACACCTAATTCGCTAAGGGTTATGGTGTGGAAGTTGAATAGTCAAAGGGAGTCCAAGAGACTTTGGAATATGAATCCAAGAGTCACACCAATGTATTATAAATGTACATATTGTGAATAATAAATCATCTCACGACTATATATCCTATCTATTGTCCACATTCAGTGTGTGTTTAACATGGTATCATAGATGCAGGCGAATACCTGCCCTGCACAAAGTGTGAGCCACTAGTTTTGTGCTCTTCAATGCTTCCTTATATGCTTCTCATAATTGATCATTATATTCCTCATTGTACACCTAACCATACAAATATTAACACTCCACTAATTAAGCGTAATTCTTCTGGCATGAATTGCAAGTCTGAGAGGTAGAAAACTTATAGAATTTTCCTATAATGGAAAATCTAGACAGAGTGATGTGTTGAGTGTTTAATTGTTAGTACCTATTTTGTTTGTGCCTATCCTACCTGTTACTCTTATGTGCCTAATCTTTTGCTGAGAAGTATTCATGTGGACATTTTTGTTGGCAACACAAACAAAGCCCCTTGTAGTGATGACCAACTTCCCTTTATGGTTTTCCAATTGAGTTTTTGTGGTCTGCGAATTTTTTGATAAAGGACTATTGTTCCAATTACTAGACTAAATTTTCCCTTGGTGCATATATAGCGTGGGCATTCATTCACTGCATTTCTTTCTAGCCTCTTAAGCGCGCCCCGATGACCCTATTATTTGTTCACTACTTCTGATTGATCTGTGCAATTTATAATTTAGGCACCAAGACTTAACATTGAGATTCCTAGCAAAGATATCTCATGGATACCACGAGTTGCTAGAAATTGTGTGTAAGAAATGGAATTCTTTAATTAGAAGCCATGAGTATTCTCATGCTAAAGCTCAATAAGGCTAGTGTGGTAATTGTCCCTTTGCGTTGACGGAAGAAAAAATCAAAGGTCCATGGAATTTATATGATCCTGAAGTTGATAGGCAGCATCCCCTGCCACCAATTTCCTCAGTTTTCTCTAATTACAAGCACTGTGGATTTTAAGAACATATCATCCTTTAAGAACGACAAATAATCATAGAGAACATAGAAGTTAGTGAACTTCATTAGTAGTAAATATCCTTCATTTCTTCCTTCTTTTCCTTGTTCTCAGGTTCTCCCACTGATTCGACTACATGAGCTTCACTTCTATCCTTTATCTTATTTATTTTTTTGTTTGGAAAATCCCTCTTAAAGTGTCCAAATTCGTTGCATCCAAAACATTGTACTTTGGACATATCCTTCTTCTTGTACTTGCCAAACTTTCCCTTCTTCATGTTCTTGGCTCGGGCTAGAAATGCTTGAGTTTTCTCATCTATTCCAATGTCATCCTTGACCTTGATTTGAGAATACATTGTTCCCACAACTCATCAAAGGGGGTTGAATATTTCTTGGAGTAGATACTTGTAGCAAAGTTTCTCCATTCTAGTGGAAATGAATTTAGAACACATATGGTCACCTCTAAATCAGTGATCGACTCCCCAATTCTTTGTAAATGGTCCCTTAACTAAGATACACACTCATGAGGAAGGATGCCATATCATCATCCTTCAATTTCTTCATTCTATATAGCTTGTTCCACAATGACATCTTTTGACCAATTTTACTTATAGAGTACAAATTAACTATCTTGTCATGCATTTCCTTAGAAGTCTTTAGATTTGACACAAATGAACAAGAGAATCCTTGATTTATTTGATTATGATCCTTTGTTCCCTTACTTCCCATTTCTTTTACTTTGCTAGTTCTTGTGTCCTTTAGTTTGTTGGATCAATAATTTTTCAAGTGACATATTCCATCACTTCTTGTTCTAATAGTATCAAATCAATCCTCTTCTTCCATGCTAGATAGTTTTTCTTCCCAAATGAGCTCGCTTCTCTCCTTGCAGAAAGAACATACATGACTTAAAGATTCAACCATTATGAGATATTAAAATAATTACTTGATGACTAAGATTTTTATTTTGATGATTTCTCCAATATCCTTGATGACTTCAAGATCTTTGGAGAATCCTTGATGATGTCCTTGAAATATGTTCTACAACAACTTCCAAGATTGATGTCTTTCAAGTAGACTCCTTCTTATGACATTTACACCCTTCTTGTGATATTGATGTAGTCTTGATATTCTTCAATGTAGAAGCCCTAGACCTGAAGGTCTCCTATCAACAAGTCTATAACCAGATTCTTTCAAGATACAATTTTCTTGTAGTATTCTTCTTTTAGGCCTTGAGAGCATTTTATTCCTTAATCAACAATTCTTTCTATTGTCCTTCCAGCTTCCTTCCTTGCTCACCTTAGCTCTGATAACATGTTAGAAAATGTAAAGTGGCAGCTTATTATACTTATTTTCTTTAACCTTAATAATTTCTTGTTATTCTTATTTATATTCTTTATGTTCTTTAGTTAGATCTTTTCTTTAAACAATATCAAGAAACTGTTGGACACATAATTCCCTAAGGGTTATGGTCTAGAAGTTGAATAGTCAAAGGGAGTCCAAGAGACCTTGGAAGATGAATTCAAGAGTCACACCAATGTATTATAAATGTACATATTATGAATAATAAATCATCTCACGACTATATATCCTATCTATTGTCCACATTCAGTGTGTGTTTAACATGGTATCATAGATGCAGGTGAATACCTGCCTTGCACAAAGTGTGAGCCACTAGTTTTGTGCTCTTCGATGCTTCCTTATATGCTTCTCATAATTGATCATTATATTCCTCATTGTACACCTAATCATACAAATATTAACACTCCACTAATTAAGCGTAATTCTTCTGGCATGAATTGGAAGTCTGAGAGGTAGAAAACTTATAGAATTTTCCTATAATGGAAAATCTAGATAGAGTGATGTGTTGAGCGTTTAATTGTTAGTATCTATTTTGTTTGTGCCTATCCTACCTGTTACTCTTATGTGCCTAATCTTTTGCTAAGAAGTATTCATGTGGACATTTTTGCTGGCAACACAAACAAAGCCCCTTGTAGTGATGACCAACTTCCCTTTATGGTTTTCCAATTGAGTTTTTGTGGTTTGTGAATTTTTTGATAAAGGACTATTGTTCCAATTACTAGACTAAATTCTCCCTTGGTGCATATTTAGCGTGAGCATTCATTCACTGCATTTATTTCTAGCCTCTTAAGCACACCCCAATGACCCTATTATTTGTTCACTACTTCTGGTTGATCTGTGCAATTTATAATTTAGGCACCAAGACTTAACATTGAGATTTCTAGCAAAGATATCTCATGGATACCACGAGTTGCTAGAAATTGTGTGTAAGAAATGGAATTCTTTAATTAGAAGCCATGAGTATGCTCATCCTAAAGCTCAATAAGGCTAGTGTGGTAATTGTCCCTTTGTGTTGGCGGAAGAAAAAATCAATGGTCCATGGAATGCATATGATCCTGAAGTTGATAGGCAGCATCCCCTGCCACCAATTTCCTCGGTTTTCTCTAATTACAAGCACTGTGGATTTTCATGTTTTATTGTAGAAATTAAATCTATAGTGATCATGGTTAATACACTCGACGTGACACTATTTTTTAGTAGAGAATGTTTACTGCAACTAATGAGGTGGTTGTGTCTTGTCTAATGCAAGCAACTTGCTCACATGGAAGTTTATGACCCTGTTGAAGATAACATTTGATTGTGTTGGATTCTCCTTTGGTATTTTATTTTATGATGTTGTTGGAATAGATAATCGGGAAGAGAATAAGAATGCAATAGTTTTTTAATTCAATTGAGTGGTAATTGGCAATCCACTAGATCTACGATCAACAGAGGCAAGACATAATGTACTTATATGTGCATTGGAAGTATAAGTGCATACAAATCTTACGTTAATTCATGGTGTTATGTTAATTGAATATTTCATTTGAAATTGCACCTTATGCATTGAATGGTGCAATCAATGACTAGTCTATATGTGTTGAAGGTGTGTTTCAACTCATGGTGAGTTGAGAAAAGTTCATATTTTGTGCCTACATTGATTGCTCATTTGGGCAGTTTGTTTGAACAATGCAATGGCATATCATGGATTAGAATGTTGAAACAGTGGTATGCATAGATCGATGTTAATTAAAATCTTGCGTTGATTATGTTGCGTATATATGTTCGTGCTCTTACTACTATGTGTTGAATGGCTATATTCATATGTGTTGGTTTAGATGAAAGTATATGTGTTTTATTGGTAGGCTTGCAATCATACTTTAAAAAGAAAAAGAAAAAATCCTTCAACTTTGAACTTCAGATAAAAATTATAAATTGAGTGATCTCATGGTGTATTGGCACATTGAAGAGGCATCAAATGCATCCTAAGTCTTTATATAAATACTTGTATTCATCCTAGATTTTTTTTCCAGATTCTTCTTTCACTGTATGGAGCAAGGATATAAGTCACTTGTTGTCCATTTGTGGTAAAAGTGTAGGGAGTAGATTTTGTGAGATTCACTTGATTCACCATAGAGAGAATATTTTCACTAATCTTTTCATAATACGCTACTAAATTGCAATGATCTAACATTTGCAACAATATGTCTTTACAAGCTCATTTCTTGTCAAAGTTAACACCTGCCTTGAGTTGTTGAGAAGATGGCTAGACTGGATGATGCATTAGAGTTGTTTAATACTCTAATACATTCCACTATTGATGGAATTGTAAAACATTAGCAAGGACACTCTTTTTGATATTAGAATCTATTTGTAAAATGTATAGGAAAAGATAGAGTTTTTGTAGCTTGAGTCACAACTTCAATAAGAAAAGTTACAATATTGTAACCATCGTTATAAACTTAATTTGGTTAAGAACAATCCTTTATATGAGGTTGAAACAAACACCCATCAACAACCAACAAGTGATCATGTCAGTAAAGTTTATTTTGACTCCCACCATATGCCCATTTCAGGAGCACATTTGCATGTTGGTGTGGAAACTCAGTCTTCACTTCCCAAGCCCATCATCAAACCTTGGGAAGAGCTTGTTGACAATAAGCATAAAAGAAGTCTTGGATATGATAAGGAGGCTTCTCTTGACACTCCAGACTATTCCAATCCCATCTAGTTTCATAGTACTAGGTTTTTTCATGATATTTCATATTCACATGTCCCTGCTTCTCCTCCACAACAACATATTGTGAACTTCCAACATTGTGACGAAGTTGTCCATGTGAAAAATCATTGTTTTGATCTTAACTCATGCAAGAATTGTGGTCAATACACTCATTATTCAAACATATGCTTAAAAAAAAATCCTCCTACAAGAACAAAGATTCACCTTGGATGGATCACTTCGTGGCAATGGGATTCAACAACCAAGAATATATTTCACTTATATGACATGATTTTTTCTCGAATACTAAAATGCCTTGCAGTTGAGATCTCTTCATATTCTCACCTTGTATTTGATAGGGGGGTAATTTATGGTCATACACAAGCTTCAAAGAGAAATCAAGCGAGCTTGAGCCATAACTTGAACATGTTGCTTGAGCCTATAGCCAGAGACAACCATACCTAGATTCAAAGTTGTATCCAGACACACAGAAGGACCTAAGGATGCCTTTCTTTGGTGGCCTTCCTTAAACCACTGCAGGTTATAGACCTCCCTTTTTTAAGTTGAAGGTCTCCCTCTTCAAAGCATTAAGGAGCACTTCCTCTAGTAGAAGACTTCAACTTCTTGCTATATTTGGAAGAGTTCCAGGAACTGCACTAAGCATTCCAATGTTGGTGGTCATTCTTAAACCACTATAAATTGAGACCTAGAATTATCCCACCTTATGCCATCATCTCATAGAGCACATTCAACTTATTTTTGTCATTAATTGTTGTATTTTTGTAATAGATCTCTCTTCTTGGACTCGTATGTAGACCTTCAAATTAAGGGGAGGAATGTTGGGCACCTAATTTGCTAAGGGTTATGTTGTGGAAGTTGAACAATTAAAGGGATTTCAAGATATCTTGGAAGATGAATCTAAGAGTCACACCAATGTATTATAAATGTACATCTTGTGAATAATAACGAATCTCACAGTTATCTATCCTATCTACTTGTTGGCCGATAAAATTACCATTTTTTCGCTCACCTTTACATGTTCCTTTTTATCCATTTCATAGCTTTTATGAGGTCGATTTATATCTAAAATCAATGAAGGTATATAATATTGGCATGTCTTATTGAAATGTTAATTAATGAAGCGTAGTCCTAGGGAAACAATGCTTAGATGACTTGCTAACAGAACTCTCTTGTAGATTCACATCGGGTGATGCTCAGGAGAATATAAGCCAGCATGATGCTTTTAATGGGTTGGCAATGCTATTCAAGGATGGGATAGTTAAAAAATTTCAACTGTCGAGGAGATGATAAATCGACTCTGACTTCTGTGGAGTATCAAGGAAGGTATGTTTCGATGGTTATTTTAGTATCTTTCCATTATAACTTAAAATCCTTTTGCATTAGAAACTTAGATAATGATGAGGATTTATAACGAAACACGAGAGGTTAATAGGAAACTCTGATAATTGTCATTCCTATGTGCAGGAGGGAGGAAAACGGAGAGTGGCCATCCCAAAGGAAAAGACAAAGATGAGCTAACTACTGTCCCTTTGACGGGAGACCGCAAGCAGACCAGATCAAAACGGACCAACCCAGGATGGGAAGCGGAGATATCAGCTCGGAGCAGAAAAGGAAAGAAGCGACTCGGGATTAATGATTCTCTGAATCCCTCAGGATCTTAGATCCTGAGGGATCGCTATTTTATCTATTTTCTGTATCTAGATATCTCCGCCATCTTCCTTATATAAGGGATAGCGCTGTTGGCTAAGGAGAGGACTTTTTATGTAATTTCTTTTAAGAAAGATCAAGACTATGATCTTTATGTTCTGTTGAAGACTTGAGCTCCTGTAATTTTATTTCATGCATTAATACAGACTTGGTTACTCTATCATCTTTGAGCCTGGATCAATCTTAAGCGGTGTACCCCTAGAGGCTAAGGGCCCGGCCTTGGAGGACACTTGCTCTTGTACCATTACGCGTGGTTTCTGTGTGGTTTGTTCATAGACGTGACTTGGTAATCTGTTGTGTTTTAAGAACGTTATATTACATGCTCTGTTATGTTTAATTTAATGCTCCTGTAAACGAGAGTCTTATATTGACGCCGTATCATGTTACCAATCCTTTAAGTGTTGATTAATATCTACAAGTTACTGTCATTCCATTACAGAGTTCATTGCGATTGTGCTTTAGCATTACAACAGTTATCTTGAAAAGTCTGATTTCACATGATTGTTGAATGTTACTGTTTTCATCTTGAGACGCAATCGTATGCTTTTATTTAGATCAATAACAGAATCAGATTAAGCACGTTGTGTTTCTAAGGTTTTAATCGATAGTGTTGTTCCATAGTATGTGTACATATTTTAAGAGCGAAGGATTGATGTTTTGATTGGAGTGATTAAATAGAAGTACCACTTGACAAACTTGGTTACTGCTTATTTCAACTGTTGTTCCATTTCTGAATTGTTGTTCCATTTAGTTGTTGTTCCATTTCTGAATTGTTGTTCCATTTTAGTTGTTGTTCCATTTCAGTTGTTGTTCCATTTCAATTGCTGTTCCATTTCAAGATTGCTAATTTGCTGTTTTATTTACTTTCCATTTCTTAAGGACAGTCTCAGGCTGTAGTGAGCGTTAGCATCTGCTATCTGGCTCCCAGACCTCTGATCTGCTCCCATCAGCTATGAAAGGGATGGGTTATTGCTACCGAACCCTTGGCTGATGTGCTGTTCTATTTCATTGTTATTTCCTTTACTTGTCGTTTCATTTCTATTCATTAGGGACGATCTCAGGCTGTAGTGAGCGTCGGAATCTGCTACCTGGCTCCCAGACCTCGGATTTGTTCTCATCAGTTATGAAAAGGATGGGTTATTGCTACCGAACCTTTGACTGATGTAATGTTTGGTGTGATTTAGCCTTTTGAAGTAGTTAAGTTGTAGACACGCATCTATTTACTTTTGTATCTTTTAAACAGCTATGCTACGAGCATTACTCTGACAAGTGCTAAGCCTTAGACTGAGACACTCTTTGAAATAGCAAGACGTTCCTGGATTGACATATTAATGTGAGGTAACTAGAGGTGAAAGAGACCCTTTTTATAGCTCTATATTTTGGCGCCGTTGCCGGGGAAAGAGTGTAGCCATTTGTTTTTTTCAGGGTAGTGTACGAACCTGCTAGGGAAGAATTGGGTTTTGAAAACGGAAGTTAAGAACCTACGTACGGAGCATGTAAAAGCCCTGCTCGTTTGCCCGCTTTCCTACAGATTTGCTACTATCTGCTTAAGAAGGATTTAGTAGTTAAATTGAGTGCATGACTAAGCAGAAAAAGCCGGAGAAAAATCCCAAACCTTTACCAAAGCCAGAAAAAGCTAAGGGGCCAGTGACCCTTGGTCGATCAACCTTCATAGACGAAATCTATAAGAAAGCCGAATCTCAGCCTTCAGTAGGACCCAGGAAACTTATTTCCAAATGGCCTACTAGTTCCCTTCAGGCCACAGGATCACTATCTGTAGCCTTTGCTGAGGTGCATAGTCAAACTGACGAACAGGACTTTCAAGAAATTGAAAATTCTATTCTAGAACGATTGCAAGAAGGGAATTTCAGTAATCTTTGTGAAGGAGAAGGGGAAACAGGGGAGACTTGGGAGCCGAGATCTCCTCTTAGAATAACTCAGCCATTGAATAGCCAAGACAAAGGGAGTGCGGTAAAAATTAGTATTGAAGAGACCCAATCCCCTCAGATAGAAATCCCAGATAGAGGAAGTGCTATTAAAAATGTTCCTGTTAAAGACATTCCTCCTCAACCTAGGAATACCCTTTTAGATATTCCAGAAGGTTATTGGCATATATTGACCCAATGGCTCACAATCCGCCAAACACCCAAACCTCTACATTACAATACCCCATAGTGGATTCCACAGCAAATGCCCCTATGAAAGCAATTCCCCTTCAACACATCCCAACATTTCACGGACTTACATCGGAGGACCCGGATGCATTTTTATTTGAATTTGATGTACTGTGCAGGGGATATGATTACACCACTGACCCCCAGAAACTAAAATTGTTCCCCTCTACTCTCAAAGGGGCTGCTTTAAGATGGTTTATGGGATTAGGTGGTGGGGTTATAAATAACTGGGAACAAATGAAAGAATCCTTTGAAAAATATCAAGACTACTGCAGGTCTAGGAGAACTAAAAGATGAATATTTCATATGATAGCTAGACCAAACGAAACATTAGAAGAATATGTGGAACGTTTCTAGTATAATCTACAAAGATCCCTATGCATCATGCCTTTGCCTGTAACGTGTTGAAAAACAACTTAATAAAGGGGCATGAAAGAACAATGGATTGAAACATTAAACATTATGGGGAAAGGGGATATTTATCAGGAAAGTTTTGCTGACATAATTGATCTATGTATCAGGAGTTCGAGAGGCAGTACACGAATCAAACCAGCAGAACATGATCGGTTTGCAAGAGAAAACAAAATTCCGTCATAAGGAGTAACGCATGTGGAAATTGGAAATTTATTTGAACATTTTAAAACTGATATACTAGGAACACTGAGTACACAATTGGACGTTTTGCAGGCCAAGCAGAAACAAATGGAGGCAGAACAGAATTTGGCAATCTTCTGCCCCAAGTGCAGGAAGAAGCATAGCCATAAGGAGTGTCCATTAGATACAGTCCAGACATGTGCCATCTGTAGAAGGGATCACTCTACAGAAAGTTGTCTGTCATTACCTGGACTGAAAGCGGTATATAAGGAAGCAGAAGAAGAACCAGAGGTAGTATATTTACTCAACCATCGTCGTCAGTGGCAGCCGCGACAAACTGGTATGTTTTCAGACCCAGCTTCTTCTTTTTAGTATCCATAGTACAATACTCAACAGTATAATACATGGCAAAGTCAGTTTCAGCCCCCATTTCCAAACTGGTCATCACAGTCATATCCTTCTGCAAACCCGTGGCTAAATCAAACAAGCCAATCTGGTTGGTTGAATCCTCCTTATCCCCCACCATACTGGCAAAACAACCCATACCCACCACAATGGACTCCCCCCACTTCGCAAGGTTCAGTCTGGCAGACTAACTGGCAGAGACCAACACAACAGCCAGTAGGAAATATTCCTTTCCCTCAACCTACACTGCCAGCCTTACAACAAAACCCCCAATCTAATCTGAGACCCCAACTCCCAGCCCAGCCCAATCCCAATCCAAATAACAGACCGGTCCAAGCACTCCAAATTTTAGAAACACCAGAAGAAGGACCCGATCTAAGGGAGTGCAATGATCTTCAGCTAGGATCTGGGCGTATTATCCAAATAGAGGGAAATAAAACAGTTCAGATTGAAGATCAGTTACCTAGAGAACATTTGTCACAAAAAGAGGATGTGAATAGACAACAAACTCATAATCAAGCAACCACGTTCTCTCCCCCGTTCCCAGAACGTTTAGTCATACCTCGACCTATACAACAACCTAATTTTGACATTCCAGGAGAATTACAAAATTTGTACATAAAAATTCCATTCCTTCAGGCCATTCAAGACATCCCGATATATGAATTGTGCATAAAAAGACCAAGGAGGAATATAATAGATAATCCAAGAGTTCAAGTAGTTGGTACTTTATCTGACTTATTATCAGGAAAGGAAACACCTAATAAGTATGAAGACTAGGAAAACCAATAGTAACTGTTCAAGTTTATGGTCAAACCCTAACCAATGCCTTAGTTGATCTTGGAGCTGCAATCAATATATTGACAACCGCTACTTGCCAAAAGCTAGGCATCACATCTGCAGAACCCACCTCAACTCTGCTAGAATTGGCTAATCGGTCTGTGGTGAGGCCGGAAGGCATACTGCATGATGTCATGGTCTCGGTTGACTCCTGGGAATACCCAACTGATTTTCTGATAATAAACCCTAAAACCCGACTTGATGGACATCCATTGATCTTAGGAAGACCTTGGCTCGCTACCGTTGATGCCTATATTGGCTGTCGGCAAGGGAAATTGATCATAACCAAGGGGGCGGATATCAAGAATTTAGTACTATATCCCCCAGCGCAGCCAAGCATCACAATAGTTAAAACTAATAGGCACCCTGTATCATATCTTACTGACAACATTAGATCTCCATTAACTATACAAGAAGCACTAGAGTTCAAAGACCAAACAGAAGATGATTCCATCAGTAATTTCATTAGTCAAACTAAACTCGCATCTCGTACCCAGTGTCATATGATAAAAGCATCATTTGATAACGAAGTAGAAGAGGAACCTCTGAAAGATGCACAGGATCACACAATCCCTGTCACTTCAGTTGCACATAGTAAAATTGTGGAAATTGAACCTGGAAAGACCTTAAACATTAACGCCGACCTTGCACCTGAACAAGAAACAAAACTCATCCATATCTTAAGAAAATATAAAGAAGCATTTTCATGGGATTACCCTGATATGGAAGGAATTGACCCTCAATTATGTACACACCACATCTACATAGAAAATGATGCAAGCCTGTTAGGCAGCCTCAGAGAAGATTAAATCCTCATCTAAAAGAAGTAGTAAAAGCTGAGCTTCAAAAACTTTTAGATGTTAACTTCATCTACCCTATCTCTGATAGTAAATGGGTCTCCCCGCTTGTGGTGGCGCCGAAAAAGAATGGGAAGTGGAGAATCTGCGTAGACTACAGGGAGCTAAATAAGGCAACGAAAAAAGATCACTTTCCTCTCCCATTCATCGATCAAGTATTGGACACTTTGGCAGGGAAGAAATTCTTTTCTTTTCTCGATGGCTTCAGTGGGTATAACCAAATACAGATTGCCCCTGAAGATCAGGACAAAACCACTTTTACTTGTCCTTGGGGAACATTCGCCTACCGAGTTTTACCTTTTGGTTTATGTAATGTCCCTGCCACATTCCAAAGGGCTATCCTTAGCATTTTTGCAGATTTAATAAATGAAGGACTGGAAGTATATATGGATGACTTTACTCCATATGGAGATGAGTTTGATCCAGCATTAGAGACACTAGAAAAAGTCCTACAACGTTGCATAGCTACCATGCTTTGTTTAAGCCATGAAAAATGTTACATGATGATGACGGAAGGACTTATTTTAGGAAACTATATTTCAGCAGCTGGCATTCAGGTAGATCTAGCCAAAATCCAAATACTTTTGCTTATTCCTACTCCTACTACTCAAACAGAGGTACGTAGCTTTCTTGGATTCTCTG
>APFE030896601.1:14897-52109 GCA_000404065.3 Pinus taeda | reverse complement strand
ACAGAAGATTTATAGAACATTATTCACGTATTGCTGCACCATTGTATGCACTGACTGGTAATATTGATTTCCTTTGGACAGAAAAATGTGAACGTGCCTTCAACGATCTGAAGGAGCTCGTATCTACAGCCCCAGTCCTTCGGGGACCGAATTGGGATTTGCCATTCCAGATATTATCTGATGTCTCAGACACAGCCATTGGAGTGGTCCTTGGACAGGAAGAGGATAGAAAACCATATGCAATTTATTACATTATCAAAAATCTATCCCCTACTGAATTAAATTATACTGTCACTGGAAAAGAATTTCTAGCTGTTATACATGCTGTCAATAAATTCAGACATTACATTACTGGATATCCTGTTACTTTGTACAAAAATCATTCTGCTATAAAATATTTAGCAAACAAGCCTATCACAAATGGCAGAATAACTAGATGGTTGATTTTATTGCAGGAATTTGATATTACAATCAAGGATCGACCCGGGAAAGAAAACCCGGTAGCTGATTTTCTCTCAAGAATGCCAAAACCAGTCGATGCAGCAGCAGTTGAAGATTAATTTCCAGATGAACATCTCTTTGCCGTTGCTGTTCAAACACCCTGGTATGCTGATGTCGCCAATTACCTAGCAGTAGGTAAGTTACCAAAGCATCTAACCCCTAATGAGCGAAAACAGATTGTTCAACGAAGTACCAGATTTTCCTGGATTGGGGGCTATTTGTTTCACACAGGGGAAGACATACAAATCAAGAGATGCGTTCGACAAGACGAAATTTTTGATATATTGAAAGCATGCCATGACCAACCATATGGTGGACATTTCGCTGATCGCAGGATTGCACATAAAGTATTACATACAGGGTATTATTGGCCCATAATTTTCAAAGATGCAAAGAAATTTGTCCAAGCATGTGACAGTTGCCAGAGAGCGGGACGCCCTAGTTAGTCGGATGAGATGCCTTTGAAACCACAGCTAGTCATCGAACCATTTGAGCGTTGGGCTCTTGATTTCGTGGGACCAATCAACCCACCATCAAACCAAAAAACATACATTTTGGTGGAAACAGAATACGTTACCAAGTGGGTTGAAGCAAAGGCCTTGCCCAGAGCTACAGAAGAATCTGTTATATATTTCCTGCTCCATCTATTTGTACGTTATGGCCTCCCTAGAGAGATAATTACAGATGGAGGGCCATAGTTTTTTGGGAATAGAATAGAGTTAAAACTCAACAATTATCATGTTTAGCATAAAATTACCACCCCATATCACCCACAGGCAAATGGGCAAGTAGAAAGCAGCAACAAGATAATAGAAACAATTCTAACAAAAACAGTTGCATCACATAGACACGATTGGGTTGCCAGACTACCTGAAGCACTGTGGGCTTATAGAACAACATGGAAAAGCACCACTGGTCACTCACCTTACCAGCTAATGTTCAGAAAACAACCTATCTTTCCTATAGAATTTGAAATCCAGACATTATGAACAGCACAAGAAGTTGGTTTAGACTTACCTGAGGCACAGACTAATCACTACAACAGATTAATGAGCTGGATGAAATTAGGCTCTCTGCACTTCAACACACTGCCCTGATACAGCAGCAGAGAGCTAAATGGCATGATGCTCTCATTAAAAACAGAGTCTTCCACGAAGGAGGCTGGGCTCTTTTATATGACTCTAGGTTTTAGGACTTCCCCGGGAAACTTCGGACTCGTTGGCTGGGACCATATGAAATTCAGAAAGTACATGATAATGGTAACCTTACCCTGATTACTATTGATGGTTTTGGATATACCTTTAAGGCAAACGGCCATCGAGTCCGTCTTTATCGCAAACCACTTACTCGGGAGTCCTTCTGCCAACAACTACCCCAAGATTCAGATATGGAGATCTTAGGGGAGGAAGACAAGTCTTCCCCACCTATAACTCACTAAGAAATTTACTTTTCCTTACAATTTGTATATAAATTCTTGAATTATTTTTGTGTACATATCTTTGCAGCACGTTTTGTTACTTTTGCTGTTCCTTTTCCAAAAGGGACAACACTTTTGATTTTTGTTGTTCCCTTTCCAAAAGGAACAACACTTTTTTATTTTTGTTGTTCATTTTCCAAAAGGAACAACACTTGTGATTTTTGCTGTTCCTTTTCCAAAAGGGACAACACTTGTGATTTTTGTTGTTCCTTTTCCAAAAGGAACAACACTTTTGATTTTTGTTGTTCCTTTCCAAAAGGAACAACACTTTTGATTTTTGCTCTTCCTTTTCCAAAAGGAAAACAACTTGTGATTTTGCTGTTCCTTTTCCAAAAGGGACAACACTTTTGTTTTGCTGTTCCTTTTCCAAAGGAACATCAATTTTGATTTTTGTTTGTTCCTTTTCCAAAAGGAACATCACTTTTGATTTTTGTTGTTACCTTTTTTCAAAAGTAACAACACTTGTGATTTTTGTTGTTCCTTTTCCAAAAGGAACAACACTTTTTTATTTTTGTTGTTCCTTTTCCAAAAGGAACAACACTTTTGATTTTTGTTGTTCCTTTTCCAAAAGGAACAACACTTTTGGTTTTTGTTGTTCCTTTTCCAAAAGGAACAACACTTGCGATTTTTGTTGTTCCTTTTCCAAAAGGAATAGCACTTGCGTGTTTTTGTTGTTCCTTTTCAAAAGGAATAGCACTTGTGTGTTTTTGCTGTCTCCAAAAGGAACAACACTTTTCGATTTCTGTCGGTCTTTTTCCAAAGGAACGACACTTGTTTGATTTTGTTGTTCCTTTTCAAAAGGAACAACACCGTTCATTTCTACTATTCCTTTCTCCAAACGAACAGCATCTGTGAACTATTGTTGTGCCCTTCCTTGAAAGGAGCACTACTCATATGATTTTGAAACAACTTGTTCCTTCTATTCTAAATTAAGGATGCTTATTGCTAATATTCTTTCAAGTCTTTTGGAATACGGCTATGCACTTATATGATGGAAACAAAAACACAGCATACGGAAATCAGTAAATCATAAATCGCTATCTTTATAAGAGACTGCCCTGAATTGGTGAAAGGACGTAGGGAAAGACATGCTTGTTTATCATCTTTTGCTGCCATTGTTCTACTAACTCCGTTCTGATTGGTTATCTATATCATGATGGTTCTTTTTTTCTTCTTTGATTATCATTCGGCAATAAGATCAAAGGATCTATACCTTTCTATTGGGATATTAAGACTTCTTCCCCCATTCCTACTCTTAAGGAGTGTTCAACCACCCTTTTTGTATAAACAGGAAAGGCTCTCTATTAAAAAAAACAAGAAGAAAAAAGAAGGAAGCAAAACAGGGTTTCTAAAAATTGTCAAATTGTAGGATAGGAAGTCTCATTACGAGCTGGCCTACCATGATCATCAGGATGGAAGTGAAGTGGCATTCATACTAGGGCCACCACACCTGGGAAATGGTCCAAAAGGTATATCAAACAAATAACCCTTGGAACAGGAGGTCTCACCACGAGCCGGCTTGCCCACTATTCGCTCCTCCCTCGTGAATGGCATTATGACTAACTGGTCACCAAGCCAGCATAGTGGCCTACATTTTGACATTACACAACGCTTCCTGAAATACACAAAGGACCATGGTTCCAGGGGTGAAATAAACAACTCTGCCAAGGTTATGGACACCTGTTGGCAACAGAGCATTGTTAATGGTATTGAAGTCGTATTTCTACACTGATAGGTATGAAGATTACATCCTTTTGTTTCTTATGTCGTGATAATTAATTATATAGTATTACCCAACCATATAGCGCATGACTATACATTATCGCCAATCATTACGAAGCTAGTGACAGTGACCGCATGACACTCTCTATTTATGGAAAATGTCTTATCCCCGAACTTCCATCAAATCACCGCAGTCCCTTACATATTAAAAGCGACCTAAATTTATACCTCGATTTCAGTAATAGGTTGTTTTTGCAAGCATGGCATATTTCCATACGCTGTTCCATAAAGACCTCGCGGCAGAACAAACGCTGCTCCTTTATTTGACGGCTAGGACAGCCTATCGCATTGCGGGGGGGGGGGGGGGAACCTCATCATTCCCCAGAGCATGTGTCAGTCCGTTATTTGAGAAATTGTGTACTCGAGCACAACACGGCTCAACGGTATTATCTTTTGCTATTTTTGTTTTCTTCTGCATGAGCTGCTGTTTGAAGCCATTTCCACAGCATACGCCGTAACATTAGAATTTGAACAAGTAATACGCCACCAACTTCTCTGTGTTTCAACAAACAGTTGTCGTTCCTTTGAGAATTTGCAGTGAAGCTATGGGAAGAAGGTCAGTTCGCCGAGAACCGCAAGTATTAACTGTTTTGGCTGCAGCCCGAAGAATCCTAAAGAAAGCAGGATGGTTGACCTATCTCAACCGCCTGAAGGAGTCCAATGAAACAGTAGCGAGAGAATTTTTACAGAATTTACAGGAAGACTACTCCACAGTAAGAGGAAGACGAATAACAGTCACCAATGACATAATAGCAAGAGTCACGAGACTACCAGCCACTGGACCAGTATGGAAAATAAAGAAGGAAAGGCTGCAGAAGATTTTAGAACTCTTTCAGGACGAGGGCCAGAATTTGACAATTCGAGGAAAGGGGGTGCTACCAGCAACGCTAGGAGAGCCATGGGCGGAATTGGCAAAAATTATCCAAAGCTACATCACTTGTGAAGGCAGAAAAGACGTGGTAAGACCACGACATCTTAAACTCCTAGCTATCTTAAAAAAAAATGTTCTGTGAATTTACCTGCATTGTTGAATTCACTATTGCATGACGTTGCACGAAGTATGAAAAGGGCACAACACGTAGAATCAGTTGTTAGCCACCACGGATTAATTCGGTTGATAGTTAATTATAGTCTCACCCAGCAGCAGAGCAGCTGGGAAGAACTAATTGCCATCATCAATAGAGGGATGGCCACATCTGGACGCCCGAAAAAACGAAAATAAGTTGATAGCACACCCCAACGTTCAGAAAAATGGAAGCAGGACACTTGCATAGAAGAGCAACCTGAAAAAAAATCTGAAAAACGGAAACATGATGCTAGTACACCTGAACAACCAGAAAAACGTAGAAAGTCAGTAAGGCTCGCATGGCGACGAGGAGGGTTGGAGAAGCCCCAGGAAGGCATGAGCCAAGCAATAGAAATTGAAGATGAACAGTCCGCAGAGACAGAAACGGAGGAAGAAAAGAACGAGGGAACAGAGCAGTCTGTAGAGACAGAAATAGAAGAAGAAACCAACGAGGAAGCAAAGCAGTCTGCAGAAACAGAAACGGAAGAAGAAGACGTCAAGGAAGAAGAGCAGTTTGCAGAGGCAGAAACAGAAACGGAAGAAGAAGACGTCGAGGAAGAAGAGAAGTTTGCAGAGGCAGAAACAGAAGAAGAAGAAGAGGAGGCAGAGCAATCTGTAGGCAGAGAAGAAGAAAAGGTTGAGCAGTCTGAAGAGGAAGGAGACGAGAAGAAAGAAGTTGAGCAGTCCGAGCAAGAGGAAGGAATGGAATAGCAGGAAGGGAGCCCATTACAAGACCCGTTAGGGGAAGATGAATTGGCCAACATTTTGGCCAATATGGGTGAATATGGCCAACCCCTGAGTCCATCAAACCTCCATGTCGTAGAGAGAACCCAGGAGAAATATGCACTCGAGGAATTGCATGCAGAAGAGGCGGAAGTAGAAAATTTGTCCGTTCAGAATGAGAAGATATCAGAAAATACTGAGCAGGAACAACTCGTTCCCAATCAGAAGGCACCAGAAGAAATTCCAAAGGAAATAAGGGTAGAAGAAGAATCGGCCCAAGAAATAACAGAGCCAAGTAAGGTTCTTACCCCGGAATAGCCACCTCAGGGAGAAAATTAGGAACCTCAGTAAGGAGGAGCTCTATGCCTTAAAGTCCTTAAATCAGAATGATGATATTGTGGTCCTTAAAGCGGATAAAGGAGGGGCTACGGTCATCCTCAATAAAGATGATTACCGTAAGAAGATGTTAGATCATCTTCACAACAGTGGCAGTTATAAAAAACTTGCCAAGAACCCTCTGAAGAAAATCTCTAAGACTGTGGCTCAAGCCATCAAATCTAGCAACTTGGTGGGTGCCCTTTCCCGTAAGCTCATTGAGAGCAATCCCATCGCCCCTAGAATCTATGGGGTGCCAAAAATTCACAAGGAAGGGGTCCCTCTGAGGCCTATCGTCAACACCATCGGAGGTCCGACATACCTCCTTGCCAAGTTTTTGGCTCTCAAGCTTAAGCCCCTGGTTGGCCACACTGAATCCTTCGTGAAGGACTCTGCATCCTTCATCGCGGATCTCCGGGATATTAGGCTTGACCCTGAGGACATTTTGGTCAGCTTTGATGTGGTCTCCTTGTACACCTGCATTCCTATAAAAGAGGCCATGGAAGTGATCTATCGCCTAACAGATCTGGACACGGCTCATCTGGTAGAGGTATGTCTCACTTCCACTTTCTTCTGTTTTCAGGGTGAGTTCTTCGAGCAGACTTGTGGTGTTGCCATGGGTTCCCCCCTATCTCCGATCGTGGCGAATCTTTTTATGGAAGATTTCGAAGCCAAGGCTCTTGCCTCGGCTCGTCTCCCTCCTAAGCTGTGGAAAAGGTACGTAGATGACACTAATGTCATCTGGCCCCATGGCCATGAGGAGCTGGATCGTTTCCTAGATCACCTCAACGGCCAGTCCCCAGCTATTAAGTTCACCATGGAAAAAGAGGTCAATGGCAGCCTCCCATTCCTAGATATTCTCATTTCAAGGAAGAAGGACGGCTCTCTCTCCCACGCGGTGTTCCGAAAGAAAACTCACACTGAGCAGTATCTTCACGCTGATTCCCATCATTTCCCAACTCAGAAGATGGGGGTTCTTAACACCTTGGCCACGCGTGCCCTCAGGATTTCAGATAAAGATAGCCTGGACAGAGAGAGATCCCACCTCCTTGATGTCTTTGTGGAAAATGGATATAGTAGGCACCTAGGTCTGAAGGCGTTCCATAAGGCTTCTAAAAATGCGTTTTCTAAAAAAGAGCCGAAGGAACGCAATCCAGGTGTCCATCTTTCCTATATCCAAGGGACCACTGACAAAATTGCTCGGATCCTTAGAAAGTTTGACATTCCCTCAACCTTCAGACCCCTCCGAACCATTCGTAATTCCCTGAGGTCGGTGAAGGATCCTGTTAACCCCAAAGACATGAAGAGCGTGTATTTGATTCCTTGCTCATGTGGGACACCCTATATAGGGGAAACGGGGCGCTCCATACAGCAAGAATTTGCGAGCATGCTGCAGACCTAAGGCATGGTAGAACAAAGTCCTCAGCCTTAGCTGAGCACGTGGAAAAGACTAAGCACCATGTCTGTATTGAGGAAGCTAAGGTCATTGCCAGAGTTGATCGATTCCATCATCGCAAGTTAAGGGAAGCTATTGAAATAGAGCGTAGACCTAATAACCTCAACAGAGATGATGGTTGGAAGGTTAGTAGAAATTGGATCCCTGCCATCTCGTCCTAGGGTTTCTTCCTCCCCCCCCCAGCCCCTTTGGACATCCTGGGGGCTTTTGTTTAATCTTTTCGAGTATTTATATATCGCTCGCTGCTTTATGTTCTCTCCTAGTTAATGAGTTCCTCGTGTATTTAATTGGGATTATGTTCATTAAAAGATCAAAGGTATTAATCCTGTCTAACGAGGGTCCTTTACCCTTTTATGGTAATTATTTATTTAATTCATTATGTTATTAATAATGTATCTAGACTATGATATATTCTTAGGGCAATTTGTATTACAGTTATTGATATTTTATTTAGTTACTTATTTTCAGCTATTTATTCTAAGGAATATAGCTTTTCTAGACAATTTGATCTCTTTTTAACATTATTAAAATAATATATATATATATATATATAATATATATATATATATATATATATATATATATTATCTCTCGAAATAAACGTAAATTAATTTCCTCTTTTTATCTTTTAATAATAAATTAAGAATTAGTAATTTAATAAATTTGTAAGCATATTAACTTACCTTTAATTAATAAATGAATTTAGATTATATATTTATTTATGTAAATGAAATCATTCTAACAATAATTAAATCTTTAAAATAACAATTAATATTATTGTATTAATAATTAAATATTTTTCCAACTAACCCTTAAGAATGGTATTAATAATTAGTAAAGTTAATAAGTTCATTAACATACCATCAATAAATAACTCATTTATATACTTAATCAAGATATTAATAAATGAATATAAAATATATATTTATTTATATATTGGAAATCATATAAACAATAAATAATTTAATAATAACCATTTAAAATAACCATCGGTATTGTTTTATTGATAATTACTTTTATTACTATTAGGTCAGTTAGTAAAAGTACCTATCCTCTCTTTTTTCTAGAAATAGAATAATATAATATTGTAAAAATAATAATAAAATTAAATATAATTTTGGAGTGGGTCCTAGAGTCAATCTTAGCCGTTAGGTAGCTGTTGGAGTCTCTGCGTTGTCTATTTAACATGCTTAGCCTGATCTGTTTCTTCAACTTGTCCTGACGATGAACCACACTAGTTGGTTCGAAACGCGTCGACAAAAGTCTATTTCATGTGATCTACGCCGAAGCCTCTCTTATAAGTCTGTTATTTGTTATTCATGTAACGATAAAATGTATAAGTAAGGATCAACAGAGCATAATGGGGGACATTTCCCTTTGGGTGTGCAACAACAAAAATTTAATTGCAATTCCTTTTGGTTAATGAAAAATCCAATCTTCTATAATCCCGTGTGATTTCTAACTCTTTGCCACAACCCTGATCGAAGAGTTGGGTCCACTCTCCTCATCAGGTGTTGTTGGATTTAATCGTGTGAATAGGTATGTGTTTTGGTTATGATGTTAATGTTTTTTAATTGTTGTTCTTTATTTATTGTTTTATAATCTTGCTATGATTCCTAATTGTTGTTACTCTAGGTTGTAATGTTATTCAATCTACATAACATTTGTTGGGCCTTTCATTTTGTATATGCTTGATCCAAGGATCTTTTTCTTATAGATGTATGAAAAGAATCACGTGTGAAAATTGCAGCTTAACATAAAAATTTAATGTACACACAAGAAAGAAGAAAGAAACACACATAAAGGCACAAACAAAGAAGACAACAAGACTCGATAACGGAGTTCGTCCAACTCGGACTACGTCTTCGGGCCTTTCTCGATCAATTGGGAGGCCTTCATTCATAAATGGCATGAAAAGAAAAGAATACAATCATAAGTTACATAAAAGGAGCCTTATACCTCCATTCTGGAAAATGGCTAAGAAATGGAGAACCTAGATGGAGAAATGGATAGCACTGCTGCTCCCGTGGCATCTAGAAGGGCAGAAACCATATAAAACTTGCCCAATTCAGACAAAATGACCAATTACCCCTCCTGCAAGTTGTTGCCTCGAATTGCATGCCAAATCCTCTCCTCTTGCACTTTGTTGTGTGCATTGGGTTTTATAGTACAAGGCCGCTTAAAAATCAGGGGTTGTTTGTTTAGAATAGCAGTCATTCTATAGAAGGATCAGCGGGCACAACAAAACCCTTGAAATAGCCTTTTCTTCTGTTAAAACAAACAATACACGAAAACATTGAAAATTTCGACAAAAAAGCAATAAAGCTAGACTTCAAAATATTTAATCGGCCCTATTTTCCTATCAGGTCTGCATTGATCGCAAATCGCTATCGCTGATGTCAAAGGCCATGTGTATCGAAGGATCGTCGCTTGCCGATATTGCCGTATCGCATCGGCATGACCCAGGTGTCCTGCCTTTGGCATCTACCAACGCCGATCGCCAACGTCGATATTGGTAGTCACTATCGCACATAACAGGCCCCCGACTCTGATTGATCAAAGATCGTTGATCAGGGGATCAGTTGTGCCTCCTTAAGTCCACCCCTTTGACTTCTCTGATTGCAATTTGGCCTTTTAAAGGCTTAAAGCCTAAGGAAAAAACCCTCATTTTCCAAAGGAACAAGGTGACCTTCTTTCTACCATAACTTCACCATCTGGACTCGGATTGGAGTGCCATTCACACCGTTGGAATCAGGGCAACCAACACTTCGATTTGATGTTAGGATACTTGCTTTCTTGCCACATTGAATTTTGAGCTTTTCCATGCCATTGTATCTGAAGATCCACCTAGATCAATCCTCCCCATTGAGGAGCTTTTGGATCACCAAAAGCTTTGATTAGTCAATTGGCAAGTGAGGGAATTGTTTCATCACCCTTTCCTTCTCTAGCCATTTTGCCTTGCTGGGGTGCATTCCCTTGAAACCAACTCAAAGGTATTCCACATCTCCTCGCCACAAATTCCTGGTTCTTCTGTCAAGGATGATGTGTTCAGGCAACTCATCGAGATATTCTGGTGAAAAATCATCAACTGTAGGAACTGTGCCCATCTCATCAATGTCCATAATCAATGGTGGTTCATACAGCTTTAAGTTCTCCATATTCACTACTGAGTACATCTACATATATATCGGCAAATCAAGACGAAAGGCATTGTTTCCAATCCTCTCTAAAATGGTGAATGGGCCATACCGGACTAGTCGCAACTTATTCCCTTCACCCTTCATCTTGTCCTTGTTGATGTGGAACCACACTTTGTCGCCCACTTGGAATTGATGGTCGACTCGGTGTTTGTCATGTCGAGCCTTATAACGGGATTGACTTTTCTCCATCTGCTCTTGTACTGCTTGGTGAATCAATTGGATTCGCTGAATGTACTACTGAGCTTTGTCCCTATCATTACATCCACTAGAGCCATCTTCCCTTCCAAAGACAATATCAACACGGTCCTTTCGGAGGTAATCAAAGCATGTCTCAAATGGTGAATGTTGCGTAGATGAGTGCACTGCTCGGTTGTAGGAATGGTGTACATATGGGAGATGCTCATCCCACAACTTGGGATGTTTCCCATAATAGCCTCATAATAAGTGTACCATGATGTGGTTGACAACCTCTATCTGTCCGTCAGTCTATGGACGAAATGCCGTGCCTATTTTCAATTTGGTGTCCATCATCTTCCACAAGTTGTTCCAAAACTCTCCAAGAAAGCGAGAGTCCCGATCTGACAATCGATGTGGGTAGCCCAAAATTGACCCAAACACGCTGAAAGAAAAGAGTAGTCTGCTCCGCAGTGATCTACTTTTTACAAGGCATATAATACACATCTTGCTAAAATTGTCAACAAAAACATACAAATAGTCGTGACTCTTTCTGGACAAAGGAAAACCTCCTACAAAGTCCATTGACACACTTTCCCATGGACGAATCGAAATAGGGAGTGGTGTGTAGAGTCTGAGTTTTCTATTAGAGGGCTTTAAAACAGAACACATCACACAACGCTTTACATAGCGATTCATAATGTTTTTCATATGAAGCCAAAAACAAAATCTTTGTACATGACGTGTAGCCTTTTCGACACCAAAGTGTCCAGACACAAGAGAGGTGTGGGCCTCTTGAATTACATGTACTCTTTCCCCTGTGGGAATACACAATTTACCAAGGTGATACAACAGTTTCCCTTGCAAGTCATATTTTTCCACGTGTAAACCATGGGTTAGTTTTGCATAAATCTCTTTAAAGCCATCATCGTTAGCATATTGTTCAACATAACTCTCAAAATACAACGAAGCATTATGCAAAATAAAAGAAGTAGAAATAGGAGGGTGAGATAGCATATCGGCCACTTTATTGCTAGTGACCTTCTTATACTTTATTACCATATGAAACTGTTGAAGAAAACCCATCCACCTGAAATGAAAAGATCGCTGCAACTTGATTTGTGACTGAAGGTATTGCAAGGGATGATGATCCATATGGATGATGATCTCCTTTTTGATCAAGTAGTGTTTCCACTTTTTCACACTCTGCACCAAGGAATAAAGCTCCTTGTCATAAGTGGGACAGTTTATCACAGCTTGAGAAAACTTCTCAGAATGGTAACAAATCGGCTTCTTTTGCTGCATTAGTATAGCTCCCATGGCATAACCACTGGCATCTGTTTCGATCTCGAATGGCTGTTGGAGATAGGGTAAGGCTAAGACTAGCGTGGTGCTGATCTTTTCGTTCAATGTTTCGAAGGACTTGTGTTGTCTTCCTCCCCATTGGAAAACCTATTTCACACTTGTCAATGTGTGCAAAGGTGTTGTAATAACATAGAAATTAGCAATAAATCTCCTCCAATACTTGATTTCACCTAATAAGTTGCGAACCTCGGTTACACTAGTAGGCTTAGGCCAATTTACAATTGCTTCAACTTTAGAAGGATCAATTTTTAACTGACCATGACCAACAATATGACCTAGGTAACCCAAAGAGGTTTTCCCAAACTCACACTTTGACAACTTTACATAGAGTTTTTCATTTTTCAATACATCAAGCACTTTCTTTACATGACACACATGTTCAACCCAACTTTTACTAAAGACAAGTATATCATCTAAATATACAAGAACAAATTCATCAATGAAAGGCCGAAAGAGATCATTCATGACTCATAAAAGTGGTTGGAGCATTGCAAAGTCTGAATAGTATCACCATCCATTCAAATAGCCCTTGTTTGGTCTTGAAGGTGGTTTTCTACACGTCCTGCTCTGCAATTTGAACCTGGTGATAACCACTATGCAAATCTAATTTGGTGAAATAAAAAACATTCTTTAACTCATTTAATAAGTCATCAATGCGTGGAAGGGGGTAGCGATTTTTCACCGTGATTTTTTTTAGCATACGGTAATCCACACACATCCTCCATGTGCCATCTTTCTTTGGGACTAAGACAATCGGTGAGCCACACGGAGAAGTGCTCGGCCGATGACCCCTTGGTCTAGCAATTCCTGCACCTGTTTCTTGATTTCCTCCATCTCAATGGTCAACATCCAGTACATGCCAATATTTGGTAAAGGAGCGTCATGCTACAAATGGATCTCGTGTTGGATTTCCTTCTTCGGAGGTAATCCCTTTGGTTCCTGAAACAGCTCATCATAATTAGAAATTAATTCAAATAATTCCTGTTTATGTTCCTGATCACAACCCTAGAAAGCGTCAGCTAATTCTACCTTTTTTTTCCCTTACAACCATAAGCATGAAACCCTTATTGGAATTCACCAGCCTTTTCATTTGTCCAGCGCTTACAAGGTTGGCATTGATTTTATTTTGATGAGCCCTTACTATATATTCTACCCCATCTTTTGTGATTTGGTATTTGTTTTCATGACAGAAAAATACTGCCTTTCTATCATATAGATACGGTCTCCCTAACACCATGCCACAGATATCCAATGGGATTACATCCAATTCTACTTCATCCACTAGCTTAGACGTGATCACAAATTTTACTTTACACTACTTGGTTACATTCAATTTTGCTTTATCGTGTATCCATCCAAGAGAGTAAGGTTTTGGGTGTGGTTTTGTTTCTAAGCCAAGTTTCTTTACCAATAATTCTACAATTAAGTTTGCTTGGGATCCGATATCAAACAGAGTTTCAACTTTAGTATGATTTACATCAACTCTTATATGAAATAGTTCAATTCTCTTTCGATCATTAGGAAGGGACTCATTTACAGAACTAGTGCCTTCATGTGATTCAGAATTAACATGAGGTGTAAGAGTACCTTTTGTTCTCATAGCTGTGATTAATGCTTCATCTCCAAAATCTGATCCAAGGTCTTGCTATGCAGTCGCCACTGTCTTCTACTTCCCTTTTCCTCCATACTTCTTCGGACGCTTTTCTGGGTGCTGCTTCCAACAATAATTGTCATCATGGCCTTCCTTTTTGCAGTGATTGCAATACGACCTTTCTCCTTCCTTGGCTGCTGCCATTTTCTTCTCCTTTCCTTTCCATTTTGCTTTAGATTTGATATTGGGAGGTTTGGACGGTGGTTTTCTGGAATGATCATCTCTTTCATTTTTTCCCCTGTTCTCAATATGAATTGCCTTTACGCTGTCTGAGTCAATAGTGGTTGGTTCAAACAACAATAATGAATGTCTAATTTAACTATGTAGCGATCCAATGTACTTAGTTACTACTTCAGGTGTATCAAGTGCAATACCCAAATTCAGTGCTTGCTTTCTAAACCCTCTGTAAAACTCTGAACATCCCTGACGTTTGCCTTGCCTCAAATACTACCAATTCATTACAGCTTTTTGCTTGTATCCCAAGGGATAAAATTGTTCCTTTAACGCAGAAATAAAATCAGGCCATGAGGAAAAGACGTTACCCACATTCTTACTGCTTTGCAATTTTCTCTCCCACCAAATGAGAGTGGTGTTGTTCAGCCGTAGAGAGGCCAGCTAAATCTTTGCCTCATCCTCCACGATCTGTTGAATCCTGCAGTAGACCTCAATCTACCTAATCCAATTACTAAGCTTCTCTGCGTTACTTTCACCATTAAACATGGGAAGATCAAATTTAACATCTAATTTAAAGAAAGGTTTCTTAGATGCATCGCTGGGATTTCTACGATTATGGTGGTGAGAGGAAGAAGAACTTTCACTCATGGAAGGAGAAGGAGGGGGTTCTTCTCCACCATTTCCATGTGTTGAACCTTGTTCTTATGGGTTTCTCTCTTCTTCTTTCTCCAACCTTAAAACCAAATTACCAACATTCTCTTCCATTGAATAGAAGGTCTTTCTGAAATTACGCTCCTCTTCAAGATGAGCCTCATCTTCCATGTTTCTCCTTCAATGTGCACGCCCCGCTTTGGGATCAAAAGGCTCTAGTTCCCCTTCGCCTCTTTGGATCATGTTTCTTGTTAGATACAAACATGTAATTCACATCTAAAAAGCCTTTCTTTGATACAACTTGATCTAGGTATCTTTTGCTTATACATGTATGAAAAGAATCATGTGTGAAAATTGCATCTTAACACAGAAATTTAATGTGCACACAAGAAAGAAGAAAGAAACACACATAAAGGCACGAACAAAGAAGACAACAAGAATTGATAACAGAGTTTGTCCAACTCGGACTACGTCTCCGGGCCCTGCTTGATCAATGGGGAGGCCTTCATTCATTAAATGGCATGAAAATAAGAGAATACAATCATCAGTTACATAAAAGGGGCCTTATACCTCCATTCTGGAAAATGGCTGAGAAATGCAGAACTCAGATGGAGAAATGGATAGAATTGCTACGTTTGTGGTGTCGAGAAGGGTAGAAACCATATAAAATTTTCCCAATTCAGACAAAATGACCAATCGCCCCTCCTGCAAGTTGCTGCCTCGCGCTGCGTGCCAAAATCCTCTCCCCCTGCACTTTGTTGCATGCATTGGGTTTTATAGTACAAGTCCACTTAAAAATCGGGGGTTGTTTGTTTAGAAAGGAAACTATTCTATAGAAGGATTGGTGGGTGCAACAAAACCCTCAGAATGGCCTTTTTCTGTTAAAATAGACAATACACAGAAACATTGAAAATTCTGACCGAAAAGCAATAAAGCTGGACTTCAAAATATATTAAGTCGGCCCTATTTTCTTGTCGGGTCCGCGTTGATCGCAAATTTCTATCATTGATGTCAAAGGCCTTGTGTATCAAAGGATCGTCGATCACCGATACGTTGATCGCCAATATCAGCGTATCGCATTGGCCTTGTCGCATCGGCACGACCCTGGGGTCCTGCCTTTGGCATTCGCCGACAACGATATCGGTAGTCGCTATCGCACATAGCAGGCCCCTAACTCCGATTGATTATAGATCACTGATTGGGGGATCAGCTGTACCTCCTTACGTCTGCCCCTTTGACTTCTCCAATTGCAATTTTTCCTTTTAAAGGCTTAAAGCCATTTTTAGGGAAAAGACCCTCATTTTCCAAAGGAACAAGGTGAACTTATTTCTGCCATAACTTCATCATCCGAACTCAGATTGGAGTGTCGTTTGCACTGTTGGAATTAGGGTGAAGAGCACTTCGATTTGATTTCAGGATAATTTCTTTCTTACCACTTTGAATTTTGAGCTTTTCCATGCCATTATATATGAAGATCCACCTAGATCAATGCTCAATACTATGTAGGGAGCCTATGGCCTTCATAGAATTTTCACAATAACCTTGTAATAATTAACAAACCCCAAATTGACAAATAAATGTGGAAGGGATTGAATATATAACACATATCTAAACCCCAAAACTACTATCCACATTCCATGTGTGTTTAACAGAAACAACAAAAACAAAAGAGGGACATATATAGGCTCTCAGCTAAGGCAAAACCCCTCCAAGGGGAAAACCCAAAAATCATATCTTCTTAGAATTTGATTCAAATGAGATACATAGATCCAATCCCTAGACCAAGTCATTCTCCCAGTATCAAGTCATCTCTTTCCTTAATTCATTCCTTTATTCATCATCAAACTACTCTTCCATGCAACTTTGACTTGTCAACTTCAACACTTCTACTCATATTGCAACTTTGACCCAACAACTTCATCCTAAAAACTTATTGGAAACCCTAATACAACCTCTTCTTGAGACCTACATTGAGAAATACAACTCTCCTAAGGTAAATCAGGTTCAGACAAGGGTTCTTCCTTCTTCCAACAACATATTCTACACTTTGACCTTGTGCAACTCCAACTGCAATTTTGGCCTCCTACTGCAGCCTTGAAACCATATATTTTCACACGTATGAGAGAGATAGATCCCAAAGACAAGATGTTTTGGCCTCCTAACTTCTTCTAGGTATTTTCTCTGCTTTTGTGTTCCATCCCAGCTACAAATCAAACTCTTTCTTGATAGATCGAACTTGTGACTGTGTCTTCAAATGAGGTCAAGCTACCTCCTTTTATAGCCTTCTTAAGGGGTCAAATTCCCTTCTTTAGGTCGAATTGAGGATCCCAAGATTGACTTGTATTCTTCGAGATTATAGGACATTCTAGACTCAAAAGTAATTATTTTTACAATTACAAATTTCTCAAAAGGGTTTTATAAACATGATGTTGACTTATTCGACTCATGAAAATAAATCCTAAAACCTAATAAACCCTAGAAGCATGAAGAACATGCTTATACCTAGAATTCCATAAATAATGAGCATGAAACCCATGATTTAATAATAATAATTTGTATTTCTTCTTTTCTTGTTTGTTACATAGGATACATATTGAAACAAGTACAATAATTATGAAGACATAAACTAGTTAAATTTCTCAACAGGGAGGCTCCCAAGATTTGCAATGAATGAATCTTCAATACTCAATGGTGATACATTATATCAATATATAGATGGAAGTGAAAGCAAGTATACTTTGGTATATGAGACAAAATTAAAGAATTTAGTTAACATATCTAACAATAATTTTAGTGGAAATATTTATATTCAATAACTATTTTTTATGGATGTTTTATTTTCTCATTCTAATAACTTCTTTGGGACTTTGCCTACATCTTTGGCCATTTGTACTCATCTTCAAGTGTTGGATTTGAGGAAAAACATATTGACATATGAGCTTCATGGGTACCTTGCAAAATTTCATGAGCTAAAAGTGTTGAAGTGTTAGTTATAATGAACTCCATGGTGGAATTCCTCAATGGATCACTAATCTCACAAATTTTCAATTGTTAGATCTACCCAATAACAAATTTAGTGGAAGAATACCACACAATCTTGATAAATTATAAGGATTTACAATAAATGCATCTTCACAACTAAGTCATCATACATTATATGTACTTTTAATGAATAATATGAAAGGATATGAGTATATTATTCCATATTTGTTAAGTACAAACACCATACTTGATTTGTCTACCAATAATCTTATAGGGGATGTACTTACAACCATGTGAAAGTTGAGCATCCTTCACTCATTGAATTTATCAGGGAACCAATTAGAAGGGAGAATAACAACATTTCTTACTGAGATATTTACTTTTTGAGTAGTTGGACTTGTCAAAACATGATTTGAGTGAAGAGATTCCACAAATGCTCTCTAAATCATCCATGTTGGTAATTTTAACATTTCACCTAACAATCTTTGAGGACCAATTCCAAAAGTAACATAATTTACTACATGGAATGTGACTTCGTTTCAAATGAATAAGTGTTTATGTGGGTATCCTTTGCAACCATGTAACCAAAATAAAATTCAAAGAGAATATGGTGATAATAGTAATATTAATAATGTTAAAGTGGGATGGTGGAGTCATCTAGATGAAAAAATGTCATTCATAGCATTGGGGATGGGTGTAGAGACTAGATTTTGCAGGGTTTTTTGTATGTTGATTGGTTGAGAAAGAGTTAGGCATTATGTGATGGGCGTGCATGTATTGCCTAAATGAAGATGTCAAAGACCTTTTTATGGGATTTATCGATTTCCCACATAGTTGGGAGTGATTGTATGTATCCCTAAGCATTTTGATGATAAGCTATCAATTAAAATAAATATATATGAGAGAAATAATAAAATTAGAAATTACATTTGATGGTGAAAAGGGATGTCATTGAATTCTCACTATTAAAATATATTGTAGAATTTGTGAATAAGGTCATTTGTTTGAAAAATATTTAAAATATACCAATTATTTCGAGAGTTTTTTTATGTTATTTAGTAATATTCCATCATAAAATTTCCTTTTTGTTTATAATCTATGCACAATTTCACACATTTCAAAAATTTAAAACACATATACTATATTAAAACAATGCCCAAGTTTAAGTAGCGAGAGTCAAAAATTTCCTTTCATGTTCATATTTCCTTGGACCCACTATCTTCTCAATATGTTTCTATGCATGTTTCTAAAGATAATTATAGGCCTAGAATGCAAACCCCACTCTTAAGCTACATCATGTTAAATCACATATAGAGACATGCTTTCATTAGCTTGCATTATGTCATTCTCTTTTCACCTAAAAATTCATGAATAACAAGGTCTATACCATGTTAAAATATATAACATGTAATTTCTATAAATAAAATAATCCTTATTTGATCCATCTATCACGGAAGATGCTAAAGTACTAGTTTGTTGAAATTTTCTATGACAAATTTGTAAATTATATTAAACATGGTATTGAAATATTAGACCGTGTATTCTATATAGGTTATATGGCAT
This sequence comes from Pinus taeda, assembly GCA_000404065.3. Classification (NCBI taxonomy): domain Eukaryota; kingdom Viridiplantae; phylum Streptophyta; class Pinopsida; order Pinales; family Pinaceae; genus Pinus; species Pinus taeda. The sequence goes on along the minus strand of APFE030896601.1, from coordinate 32,969 downwards.
ATAGATTTATATCTAATTAATATTTTTTCCATTAAACTTAGAGGCACATTCTACATCCTAAGATATATCTAAGGTAAAGCAACTACTCACAAGTAAATAGTAAGTGAGTGCATATGTAGGGTTATTATTTTTCTTAAAATAAACCTTTATATGAAGGTAAATAATTAAGATTAGGGCTATAAAATTATTTGGAATCACAAAATTATAATTATTAATATAACTTTTTTTAAATGTGTTAATTTTTCACAAAAGATTACTAATAGTCATATATGAACTTATAATTAGGGATTACAAATATAAATTTTTAAACAATATGGTATTTTTTTCACACAAAACTATTAATAGTCATATATGAAATTATGATTAGAGACTAGATAAATAAGATAAGGATGTGCTAAATTCTATAATAGGAGAACTTTTTATAATTTTTGAATTTAAATTTTTAGAACATTTTTACCTCATAACTATAATATGCTTGGCATATTGTAAGAAAGAACTAGATAAGAAAAATTAGCTTACTAAAGTAAAGCTACCAAAATATAAACCTTAAACTTCCATGACTTTTCACTTCTAATCTTATGTTTAAGACCAACTTTAAGCTTCATAGATTGTAATTGTTTGTGTAAGATAAGAAGGGAAACAAATGCACAAATATTGAGCATGGAGGAAGCATCACTATTTTAAATATAATGGAAATTTTATGTTTAAAACATGTAACAATAAGATAATTTTACATAAAACTAAAACTATACAAAAAAAACAAGTCATAATCATCTGAAAATTGAAAGACATTATGTTATAGAATGCATGTGTTGTATGTGAATTTTGACAAAACATCACAAATCCGTGAAGAAATATATTCAAAAATGTAATGTATATGAGATTTGTCTCTCTAAAGAATGAAACTAACAATTTTATTTGGTATCATAATTTCAATACTACATCAATTGAATTTAACATGTATTCATTTGTCTCTCACAATTCATTTTGGCACATATCCTCAAATATAGATCCTAATGACATTTTTAAACACTTTAACATAAATTTTAATAAATCAAGATTAAAAAAAAATACCTATATATGCTACATCATCAAAGAGTAATAAGAAACAATTAATAAATTTAAGAGTATATATTCTTACCATAAAAACGACCAGTTTAAATATTTTATTTTTTATACATATTATAATTAGCTCTACTTTCTAAAGCACCTCCAACGTTTAGATATAAAAGTTCAAAAAACTAGAGATAACATTTCTTTAATTCATAAAAGCCACTTATCTAACCATATAGATAAAAATTGAAATATATATCTATATATATATATCTATATCTATATATATCTATATATATATATATATATATATATATATATATATATATATATATATATATATATATATATATATATATATATATATATTATATATATAAAATACCGGTTAAAGGCAGGTTATATTGTAATTAGTTTATGGTCAAAGAGTTTTTATCTCTCAATTTTTTCAAATAATCTATAAAGTTTATAAAAGTTTTTGAAAATTAAAATATTAAAACAAATATGTTGAAAACTAAAAATCAATTTTGAAATTTGATTTTCTATTTTTGATTGGCTCATTTACATGAAATGACTAATTTTAAAGGCAATCAATATTTAACACGGCATAGGCCCATTAATGCACTCGGGTTGTATATGTCCACCGCTAGGTTATGTAATTGTTTAAATCTAACAGTAGGCATATACAATCCTACTGCATTAATGATGCAGGAGCATCTAGACCTGGCCAGCAATGCCACGGGCAGGTCACATGTTGTGGCTAACGCAAGATTGAGAGGAAGACTTAGTTGATTAAATTTGTATTAATTCCAATAAGGGTAAGTAGTTAAGAGTGGTCTAATTAGGAATAAATGGCAAGTGATCATCCCTGCGTGGAGATCAAGCCAAGTGGTCTAATTTGTTTAGATGAAGACAAGATTGAATTATAACTGTATAACTAATTCCTTCATGTGTGGAAAGAAGTAGTTAGATATGACATATGTATAACTTCTTTTGAGAGGGATTTTTGCGTTGGAGAGGAGGCAGCAGGGGAGAGATATATCGAGTGAGGGGAGGTCCGACAGATAGAGAGGGCCAGGGCAGAGCATACCCATCCTTGTATGGTTAGGCCATTGTATGGTGACAGTAATATGCTAATAAATATTTTGCATATGAAACCTTTAATAGTTCTATGATTTTGTGACTCGATCTCCCCATGGTCAGTCGGACAAGTGTGAATTGTGTCTGGGTATTTCTTATTTGAATTGTTTGCCAGCATTTTTTCTATTTTATTTTTCTGGAGCCATGATTGATGGGCAGAGGAGCCGCATAAAGTTAGGCGAGGCACTGAACTAGTAGCATCAGCCCATGCCAGGAAGGAGGTTATGACTATGGCGGAGGTCAGTTTCCTCCCAATCAGCTCGTATCTCATGTTTTTTGGTTAAAATTCAAGAGTGCTCGATTGAATCCTCTGCGTTTCAATCTGTCACAATTTCCTTTGCGACCTTTCGTTTCCAATCTGGAAAAAAACCAAGAACTTTGCGAAGGGTTTCGTAGGATCCGTCGTCCACGGGAATCAAAATGCGTTCAACAGAAGAATGTCGTTGCTAAGTTCTAGGAGAAGAACTTCAGGCGTAGCAGCAAGCTGAGGAGTTGAATGAAAGAACGGAGGAATGGAAGGGATGAGGCAGAGCCGTGGGAGGACATATTTCCAAGCAAAGACGAAGAAATTGAATCGATCATGGAAACTGCGGGTTTGAAGAATCATGGATCGAATGTATAGGAGACTCGATCCTGTGTCTAATAGGCAGTAAATGTTTGAACTCTAGCCAATTGATCTATGAGTATTCTATTGGATTTGTGGTTTCATTGCCAAACTAGTTGGGAAGGGCAGTATTAACAAAGAACAAGAAGCGAGTGCGAAGAGATGTCTTTCATAGTGGTTGGATCAGCGGGAAGTGTTGCGCGATCATGTTGAGAAGACTGTGAGAGGGCTCAAATAAGCCTAAATAATGATTTTATTGGGGAAATGAGATTTTGGTTCACCCCGGAATCTCGTTGCCATCAAAGTGGTATCAGAGCGGGAAACGATTTCCCGCGGAAAGGAGTTTTTGTGCATTGAGAAAGAAGAGTGTGAGCAGCCAAGGTGACAAAGTTGGTAATCAGAAAGACTGGCAGGATAAAAAGACTAAACAAACGTGTTTTGTGTGCAGGGTTTTAAAGGGTGCATAGGGAGAAAGCAGGTCTTGGAAGAAGATAAATGTTGGCAGTAGTAAAGAGGTAAGATAGCAAAGGAAAAGTTGCAGAGGGCAAATGGCCAAGGACAAAAAAGGTCAAAGATAACAGAATGCAAGATAGCAGAGAGAGTTGAGAATTTCATTCTCAAGGGAGATTTCAAATCCGAACACACAACAGAACAGAAAGGAGAAGAGTTTTACTCTCAAGGAAAGAATTTGTGGAAAGCAAATAACTTGAGACAATGCATGCAAAATGCATATGGACATGATCTTACAGGGATCATAAAAAATATATATATATGATGATATTTGTTTTAATTGAGTTGATAAATTGTGATTGAAGGTTTTTAGTAGCAGGCAAAGGGAAAAGCATAGCAAAGAAAGCACTCTGAGGTGTTCTCAAGGGAGAGTGAGAGCTTGCAGAAGCTGAGGAAGGATAAATATGGTGCTCAAGGGGAGGTTCCAGATGGAGGACCATGCTTACCAAAAGACTGAGCGTGGAGAGCTTAGTGAGGTAAGATTGCAGCGAGGAGGACTTGCTGTTGCAGAGGCTTATTGCAGTGGAGAGAGGAGCTCAAGAAGAGAGGATGAAGACAAAGATGATGGATGATCATTGCAGAGGTTCTGAAGAAAGTCACTATAGAATAAAGAATGCTAAGACAAAGGGCATGAAGAGGATGAGTCAAGAGGAGCTTGACAAGCAACTTGCTGACATGAAAGCAAGATTGGAGATATTGACAAAGCTACTACAAGCACTAGAAGACTAGAAAAGAGGATGGACCTTTCCATTAAAAGGAAAGAAGGTGATTTGACACTCATTAAAGATGAGATGGAAGCAAAAGGAGATTGCCTTATGGACAAAGGAACTCAAATTCTTTGAGTCAAGGATGAGAATTGAAGATGCTGCAGGTAAATTTTTTCAGAGGAAAATGCTTGAAGAAGCAGGAGAAGCAGATGAAGCATATGAAATTATATGCAAACCAGAGGAAGGAATATCTCTGGATGATGATGAGGAAGAGGTAAAGTCATATGAGGGTCTCAAAAGTTTAGAAGAGAACTTGAATTAGCATACTGAAATATTAACAGGAAGCCTTGAGGAAAGCTCAAAACGATATACTGAAATGTTGACAGGAAGACTAGAAGGAAGCTCAAGGAGCTATACTGAAATGTTGACAGGAAGGCTAGAAGGAAATTCAGAGAAACAGGTTGAACTGGTGACAGAAGATAAAATTGATGGAATCATGGAAACACAACCTTATGGGAAAGATGCAAATAAAGTAATTGACATGCCACATAAACTTCCAGCATTGCATACACCGTTGCCAAAAATCTTGGTTACGATGTTATCGCTTGAAGGAAGTTTAGGTATGCAAGAAGGCCAGATGAGCATTAGGAAGAGTGTTTTATCAGTAGAAAAGAATTCGTTAGTTCAAGATGTAACATCAAAAAAATATTATGTAGCGAATGTGCAACTTTCCTGGAGTAGCCTAAGAGAGACAGAAGAGGTCAAAGAGGGTTTAAATGACGTGGAAGTATCAGTTCAACAGGAAGGGGAAGACAAACCATCGTTTAATTTTCCATTTGTTGGTCAATGGAAACCTGGCGAAAATGCCATCAAATGTAGTGATCAACCCTGTTCTGCTCCCGTGGTTTGGGATGCACATCAAGCTGGTTCCCTTGAGAAGTTGGCAGGCGAGGACGTAAAATCAATTGAAGAAAGGGTTAAGTTGCCGACATCTTGTCCATAGTTTTTAGAGACGTTTCTTGGCAGGAAGCATGCGGTCCTAGCTATTGTTCCTCTCCACCCAATGGCTCCTCAACATTGTTTTCAAGCGATTCAGCAACACCCAAGGGGAATGTAGTTGACAGTCCTGGGAGCGAAAACTGCATAGAAGATGAGAGCTCCAAAATATTAGTGAAAGCAACATATAAATGTGAAAAAGGACAACCAATGAAGATTGTCAAAGAAGTTTATGAAGAAGAGACTATGATTTCTGAAAACATAGCAAAAGATCATCATGTTGTCATGATGATAGGCATGATTGAGTCAACCATGGGAGATGTTGAGTTTATCAACCTGGAGAACATACCTCAAGGAAGGCGACGTGAAGCAGGAATTCACCTAGCAAGAGGCGAAGAAAAGGAAGAAGAGATGACAATGACGAGAAGTCAACAACAGGATCAAGGAGAAAAAGAAAGCAACTCTCATCAAGAAGCTAGTGTATGGGAGAAGGAGCTAGAGTTACTAGAGAAATGGCTAAAAGCACCAGTACCTGATGAAGGTTGTAAGAGGTTTGCAGTAAAAGAAGCAGAAGCAAAGGAAGAAGTTCACAACTGTGAACCAAGGCAAGGAAGCATTATTAGAATAGATGATACAAAGGAAAAACTTGATAACTCTTTGAAGGAGTTAAATCAACACCCTGAAGTGTTGATGAAAGAAGAAAGTCTAGAACAACAAATTGAAATACTGTTGAAAGGAGACACACAGTGTGGATGTGTGAAACAGAGGAAGATGCAACTGGACAGCAGCAGCCAGCTAAAGCAGGAAGGGAGAGTTAATGAAGAAGACCAACAACAAGATCAACTGGAAACAGAGATTGAGAACATAAAGAAACTGATGATGAAGCAGACCAGAAGACAAAGGCTGGCAGCATCAGAAAAGGGGATCAATCAAGTACTAAAATATTTTCAGCAGGTTAAGAGAATTTGTCCAAATGGTCCTGATGCCACCAAAAAGCTTGAAGAGACCGAAATAGCAGTCAAAAAAGTTAGATTTATTGAGGCCATCTCAGTGAATGATCTAGAGAATCATTCTGTTGTTGATTCCATTTATTTTCATTCAGTAAAGGAAGAACACCAACATAGAATAGAAGGAGAAAATGTAACATTGAAATTTGTAAAGAAAATAATGGATGACTTCAAGAATCAAGAAAATATACACGGAAGGTATGCATTTCAAATATTATTGCAAGTAAAGGATTTGCTGGAGGTGATGCCATCGCTAGTTGACATCAATATTCCGAATGGAAAGCAATTCACTGTTTATGGTGACATCCATGGTCAGTATTATGACCTTTTGAACATTTTTGAGGTTAGTGGGCTTCCTTCGGAGGACAATCCTTATCTTTTTAATGGTGATTTTGTCGGTTGAGGATCATTTTGAGTTGAAGTCATACTTATGCTATTGGTATTCAAGTGTATGTGTCCAACTGAACTCTATTTTGCTAGAGGAAATCATGAAAACAGGAGTATGAACCCAATTTATAGTTTTGAGGGCGAAGTCAAGTCCAAGTACAACAAAAGCATGGTTGAGCTTTTCACTGATGTGTTTTGCTGCTTGTCTTTGATTTTCATTGTTCATGGTAGTCTTTTTAGTGTTGATGGTATAAAACTGGATGATATCAAAGAAATTGTTCGGTTCCGAGAGCCACCTAAAGAAGGTCTGATGTGTGAAATACTTTGGAGTGATCCATAGCCCCGTAAAGGGTGTGGAACCAGCAAATGAGATGTTGGTTTGTCTTTTGGAGAAGATGTGACCAAAAGGTTTTTCCAAGAAAACAATCTTGAGCTGGTGGTCAGGTCTCATGAAGTTAAAGAGGAAGGTTATGAAATTGAGCACGATGGCAAACTTATTACGGTTTTCTCAGCTCCAAACTATTGTGACCAGAGAAGGAAGATGAAGTAGGAAGCAGCTGACATGTAGCCTAAATGGAGGAACAGCACATATGGACAACTCCAGGACAAAGTCTGGGATCCAGGAGGAAATTTTTTTTTTCTCTTCGTTCTTTTCTGAAAGCACATGATCAGGAGATCATGAATGTTTTCAAGCATGAGAGTCTGATGCAGGAGCATCTAGACCTAGCCAGCAATGTGACGGGGTGGTCACATGTTGTGGCTAACGCAACATTGAGGAAGACTCAGTTGATTAAATTTGTATTAATTCCAATAAGGGTAAGTAGTTAAGAGTGGTCTAATTAGGAATAAATGGCAAGTGATCATCCTTGCGTGAAGATCAAGTCAAGTGGTCTAGTTTGTTTAGATGAAGACAAGATTGAATTATAACTATATAACTAATTCCTTCATGTGTGGAAAGAAGTAGTTAGATATGACATATGTATAACTTCTTTTGAGAGGGATTTTGGCGTTGGAGAGGAGGCAGCAGGGGAGAGATAGATCGAGTGAGGAGAGGTCCGACAGATATAGAGGGCCAGGGCAAAGCATACCCATCCTTGTATGGTCAGGTCGTTGTATGGTGACAATAATATGCTAATAAAGATTTTGCATATGAAACCTGTAATAGTTCTGTGATTCTGTGACTCGATCTCCCCATGGTCAGTCGAACAAGTGTGAATTGTGTCTGGGTATTTCTTATTTGAATTGTTTGCCAGCATTTTGTTTGTTTTATTTTTCTGGAGCCATGATTGATGGGCAAAGGAGCCGCATAAAGTTAGGTGAGGCACTGAACTAGTAGCATTATCCTGAGCCAGGAAGGAGGCTATGACTATGGTGGAGGTCAATTTCCTCCCAATCAGCTCGTATTTCATGTTTTTTGGTTAAAATTCAAGAGTGCTCAATTGAATCCTCTACATTTCAATCTATCACAATTTCCCTTGCGCGCTTTTGTTTCCTATTTGGAAAAAAACCAGGAAATTTGCGAAGGGTTTCATAGGATCTGTCGTCCATGGGAATCGAAATGCATTTAACAGAAGAATGTCATTGCTAAGTTCTAGGAGAAGAACTTCAGGTGTAGCAGCAAGCTGAGAAGTTGAATGAAAGAGTAGAGGAATGGAAAGGATGAGGCAGAGCCATGGGAGGACGTATCACCAAGCGAAGACAAAGAAATTGAATCGATCATGGAAACTGCGGGTTTGAAGAATCATGGATCGAATGTGTAGGAGACTCGATCCCATGTCTAATAGGTAGTAAATGTTTGAACTCTAGCCAATTGATCTGTGAGTATTCTATTGGATTTGTGGTTTCATTGCCAAACTAGTTGGGAAGGGCAGTATTAACAGAGAACAAGAAGCGAGTGTGAAGAGATGTGTTTCATAATGGTTGGATCAGAGGGAAGTGCTACGCAATCATGTTGAGAAGGCTGTGAGAGGGCTCAGATAGGCCTGAAGAATGATTTTATTGGGGAAATCATATTTTGGTTCACCCTAGAATCTCGTCGCCATCAATTAATGAGCCTATAGACTAAAATATATATATCGCCAAATTTTAAAAAAATTTAACATAATAATAATAATAATAATAATAATAATAATAAAAAATAAATAAATAAATATTCCTTATACCATCGAGTGTGATAACATTTTATAAACAATACAGCTACCAAATTTGAATATATTTATTAAAGTGGATACGAACGTGGGGAACGTATATCAAAAGTCGCACAACTTTGAACCTGAGCCAATGCTGATAGCTTCGATTACGAAAATTCTTGTTGTGAACAACTGAATTTAGGATGATTGTATGAATGAATACATGTGATTTAATGGCTCTAGAAATGGAAACTGAGTTGATTTATTCGAGCAGCCATCAAGGCCAAGGTTGCCTCTGTACAAAGTAGTGATTACATCATCAATATAATCATGGAATCATGGTTATTATTATTATGCACACACAACATGATACTTTGAAAGTTATAAATCTTTCAAGGTGAAATTTTCTTTAAAGTTAAAAAAGTTATATTACCCCAAAATAAATTTACAAATATGTTAGAATTAATTAATTTATTGTTTTTATTTTCAATTTAAGAAAAATATGTAATTATTTTAATGTTTAGCATTGCTTTGATACCTACCATTTAAAATTATATTTCAATATCAAATATCAAATTTATATAATGTGTAATTATTTTATACTCGAGATGAATTGACATGTGACACATATATACACAAAATAAATCATTGTATATCTATCTTAACTCTAAATCTATTATACGTTGAAGTTATAAGTCTTTTAAGGTGAAATTTTCTTTTAAGTTAAAAAGGTCTTACTAACCCAACATAAATATACAAATATAATGTTAAAAAAATGTATTGCTTTTTATTTTCAATTTAAGAGAAATATGTAATTCTTTTAATGTTTAGCATTGTTTTGATAACTACCATTTAAAAATATGTTTCAATATCAAATATCTAATTCATATAATGTGTAATTATTTCATACTCGAGACGAATTGACATGTGACACACATATATACACAAAATAAATCATTGTATATCCATCTTAACTCTAATTCTATTAATATTCTTTTAAGGTATTGATAGAGGTAAGCAGCTTTTGTAAGCGAGCGAGAGGTTATAAGAGAGATCTGTGTGAGTTGTTTTTCATATAAGTGAAGTTTTTGAAGACACAGAAGCAGAGGTTGCCAAAACACTAAACCAAAAGAAGACAAAAGAATACTCCTGAAACCTAGACAAATAAATATCTATGAATTTGGGGGTGGGGGTGTCGCAAGATGGTTGAATTGAGCAAATATAAATCAAGCGAGAGGGTCAAGGCCCAAAACAAACAAGGGACATTGGGACAAGAAATTTCACAACCAGTGGAAACAAATGATCTAGGACAAGTGAAAATTGCCTCATCCACCAAAGTTGGGGAGTGGGTTTGGGTCAATGCCAAATAGTATCAGGGAATTTTAAAATGAAGACTAGCCATCTAAAATGGGAGAAGACAAGGAAAAAACAGTCTCAAAGGGAAAGTACCTGGGCCCTTCACAATAAGCATTCAAACAAGTCTCGTCTACAAGCATGTCTCAACAACAAGTCTAGAGGAAAATTCATTGATGATGCTACCTTCTATAGTCCCACATCCACACCTCTCACCTGGTCATCTGATCTTTATGTGAAAGAATTGTTAAATGAAAAATAGAGGTTGGAGGTTTAAGAATCTAAAGAGAAGCAAAGAGATCATTAAATTCATATAATAACAGCTAAAAACAAGGCTTTAGCAAAAAGCAATAAAGTTTTGAAAGAACAACTGGCATTGCTACAAGAAGCTCTTACGATAGGGAAGACATAATGGAAACACATGAAGGCAGATGTGAAAAACATAAAGAAATATGTAGTGGAAAGTACAGAAGTGGTGAATGTGGAACCATCCTAGGATAAAGGGAAAGCGGTTGCCCAAATAAACAGCCATGAAGAGAAAGCAAGAGAAGAAAGGAAAGGAGATTCCACAAAAGTTTCCAAAACTTGGGATCAAGTTATTAGCAATTTTTCTAATAAGGAAGGAGAAACAAACATTTTGTTTCACAACATGAAATATAGAGAAAGAAAGGAAAGACAAAATAGAGCAACAAAAATAATTATTAAAGGGGTGAAAGACGATGGGAAAAATGAATGTACTCTTGACATTACAAGGGACTTCTTGAAAGACAATTTGCTATGGAAAGGACAAATATGCCAAGCATGGAGGGTGGGTAAGTTTAACGATGAGAAATCCATAACCATAAAAGTCATCATGCCTAGCTTGCGTGATGAATATATCATTCTAAGCAAGAAGAATCTCTTGAGGGGTTCTCTATTTTTTCTAGGAGAAGATTTAACTGTAAGACAATAGGAGGAAAGGAGGGAGGAAATTTCCAATGTTAGGGCACCAAGAGATGAAGGAAAGAGAACATGGATTTATAAAGGTAAATTTGTGGTAGCGCAATTTGGACCTCCTTCCAAAATAGAGAAGCAAGATGGTAATAAACTAGAAGCAAAAAACTCTTCAACAGGAAATCAGGAAGCAATGTCGGTATGGGAAAGCAGGGACAAATACTCAATTGTGAGTTTTGCATGTCAAAATAAATAGCAATCAAGTCATACCCAGGTTTCCTTAAGATTAGCTTATTGGAGATGTAGTGGTTACTCATGGAGACGAGGACCTCGGTTAGGGCCTATTGTGGAAGTGTTACAGATCCATATGGGCACATCAAATCCCAACATTTAGATCAGTGATTTAGGACTCATCAAACCCTAAAATCAGTTGTTTCATGCCCTAAACAAGTCAACCCTTTGAATGCCTCCTTCCCAGACATCCAAAAATTTCCTCTAGAGGGACTAGCGCAGGTAAGCCCTTATGAAGGTGCACTGCAAAGCACCTCAGTCCACTACCAGGGTGCTTTGTAGAGTACTTAGGATTCCTTTCACCTGCGTTGGGCGAGAATGAGTGAAATTCACATAGGGTTTGGGAATATTCTTATCTTGTCCAGTCATCTAGAAGTTTATGTGTCTTATCAACTCCTATGAGCTCAAAAATGGATAGGAATGAGTTAAGGATCATCCTATCCTCTCATCCCTTCCTCCATGGAACTAATTCTAAGTATCGAAGGTCATTCAATGTCACCATTAATGACAAAAACGCCTTCATCCTCCTATAAATTGACCACTCATCTAAGTGATCAAGGGCTAGCTAGACTATGTTGAATTGTAAGAAGATAATGTTGCTATGAGACTTGACTTTGGAGAAAATCATGTGATGCCACAAGCTTGTCTTACTTTTGATGTGATGTGGATGGGATCCAAGCTGGAGGAATGAATTTGAATTAGACACTGATGGTTGTAATTCCTTCTTCCATCTAATAAAGTGTTTGAACCTTTTTCCATATTTGTGTTCTTTCATAATACTTATATGTATGAATTGCTTCTGATTCCTTTCACATATATTTTGAATGGATCGTATGCTTTGATCAGTTTTCATCTTCTGGTGTGTTGACAGGGTACTTTTCAAGCAGTTTAAGTATAGGAAGGAGCAACGGAATTGATACAAGGGAGTTGAGAGGAAAATGGAACTACAGGTGGGCCTTTAATCCTCTCTTCTTATCTATTGGTTATAGGGAAAGTCTAAAACAATTTAAACTATTGTTCTAGGCACAACTACTTGTCTAGTGAATTAGTATTTATCCGTAGATGCTAAATTCCCCAAAACAAATTGGCGACTCCACTGGGGAAGAATCCTCTTTCCTAGTAGCTTATCCACCTCCTAAAACATCCTTGTGGACTCTATTTGTGTTCATAGTTTGTAATTTAGCTGTTTACATTGAAAAAATTGGTCAAAATTGTGTCAAATTGCCTCTTGAAATGGCTTACTATCACCAGCGTAGGCTTGTGAGGGACACAGTGCACTGCAGAGCATCCCTGGCTTAGGGACAGTGCTCTGAAGCACACTTTCTCCCACTCTGGGCTGCGTTGATCCTCCTAGGATCAGTTTCCCACCTTTGGAAAGAGTGTTTACCAATTTTTCTCTGTTTGATTGTTCGTTGATTGATCAATGAATGTTATGTCTCAGAAAATGAGTTTCTATCTCCTTTTCCAGCCCTACTTTGATTTGATTGATTAATGTTTCTTTAATGTTTTCTTTGTCATTATAAGTCTATAGTCAAAGTTAGAATATAGTTGATTAATCTTCATTTGAAAGAAAGTGTCGTAAAGTCTTCCCTTCCTTCGAATTAGAATTATCGTCAAAGTCTTCGTTCTTATTAAAGATTGATTGGTTATATGTGCATATTTCCTTTTTGTTCATCATAACATTAAGGGATTCGAAAAGAAAAAATTGCATCGTTCATATTATAGTTTGTGAATGCTTGAAAGGAATAGCTAGGGAAATTGCATTAGATGTGCTCTTTGCTCTTTGTCAAAGATATGATTGCTCTATCCCTACTAGCTAAGAATTTTCATTGTTAAATTGAATGGAAAGAATGCTTATCATACTAGTTGCATTTTAGGAATTGCAAGCATACATCACGTGGTGAACCTTGAAAGGAAAATTCTAAAGAAGATCAACTTAAAATTTATCTGAATTTACCTAATGGAGCATTGTCACCTAACGAAAAACATTTAGAGGTCTAGGCTAGAGACGTGTTTTGGCGTCGTCAAACAAAGCAGTTGTTGCTAACTTGTCTACAATACATTCTGAGTGTGATACCTCATTCCACATACGTGATTATATCGTAGCTCATCCACATACCTTCGGGTATATAGGGTGGTGTTACAGTATGTAAAGTATATGGGAATGTTCTCACTGTGCGGTTTTGCATTACACAACGCTTATACGGATTGGGCTTCCACGTACTTTTGGGTATATATGGGAGGAAAACACTAGGTTTCTATTCATCCTTAGGTAACCGAGTCAGCCACCTTGTACATTGTGATACATCGAACACAACATTCAGGGAGATCGCCTACCCGTACTTTTTGGTTCGCCAGGAGGTATTATGCAGTTCACAGTTACTTGGTAGTCCTTTTTCCTAGATCATCCCTCTTTTTTTTTTCTTATGTTACTTTCATCAAAATAAAATTAATTGACCGCGGATAACATCCTCCACGCTTGCTCCTTAATTGATCTTAGGTTGAAACATATGGCAACAAATTCGGAGTCCACCAATCAAGGAATTCCTTTTGATTGGAATCCTAGTCCTTTTACTCCTTCCAGAAATATTGGTGCTCCTTATATGGTTATGTTATCCCTTACAGAATTTACCATTGGATTTCTAGTATGCTAGTTTTCAACCTCCTTGGTTCAAAATGTCATGATTTATTCGTAATCGAGTACACCTCCAACTAGACAAAATCAACCTCCAGTTGATCCTAAAGTTGACCCTTTGCCTTCTTCCTCGGTTGTTTCTTCCTCCCCTTCTTCCTCTTCGTCTAGTGAAACTATTGGTACTAGTAACCAAGCAGCTAAGAAGAAGAAGAAAGGGAAGAAGAAGAAGCAAATTCAACAGAGAGGCAACCAAGCAACCATTTCTTTGAATGGAACATCTGATGAGAAACCGTCCGTCAAGCATCAAAAAGTTCGATATCCATGCAAACTTTGCATGGGAGACCATCTTCTTCGAAATTGTCCTGATATTCCTTAGATATTAGAAGAATGGTCTTCCCATTCAAATCATCCTATGTCATCAACTTCTGGGTGACACACCGTCAACTAGTGGTAGTAAAGTTCATGGAATCAAGGGTAAAGTTAAGTTTCCTTGTAGGTTATGTGAAGGGAATCACCCCATTCACCTTTGTCCCTATTTGGATGAAGCCAAAAGAGTGTTGGATAACCATCCTACTTCACCGCAACGACTTTCATCTGGTTACAGGAGACTCTCCCTTAATCCTTCATTACTTTATGAATTGGTTGACTCAAATCAACTGTTGGTAAAACCCACTCTCTTTGAAAGTGAACCTTATGAGTCTATACCAACCCAAATCAACAGGTCAAGCAAACAATTGACCCAATTTCACCTTCAGTTAATTGTACCTTTCCCGAAGAGAGTGAATATGATACCACTCAGGTTCTTTTTGTTTCTTCATATTCCAATGAGCTTCGGGGTAGTCCTCCTATTCCATCAAGACAGGAGGAAAATCCTCCCGCTCTCGTAACTCAAGGGGTTAATTCTCCCGTTTCTCCAGTACCCCCTCCAAGTAGTTTGATCGCTTCCTTTGATTAGAATCGACTGACAGGATTCCATCTTCCTTCTTATGTGCCTTTCCAGATCATAGTACAAGTTTGTAATATGATTGTATCAGGCACTATTATAGATGAAGGTGCATCAGTGAGTATCCTTTCCTCAATTGCTTGGCAAGTGCTCGGTTCACTGCCACTTGTGCGAGTTACCCAGAATCTATTTTCTTTTAATAGAGGAACCAGTCAACCATTAGGGATCCTTCCTCTGTTTCCTATCACTTTGGGAGGAAAAATCATTTATCTGAACACGATGGTAGTCCCAGGACCTTTAGATTATAATTTACTTCTTGGGCACGACTATGTTTATGGCATGGGAGCTATTGTTTCAACACTCTTTCCAGTGATTTGTTTCCCTCATGAAGGCATAATTGTCACCATTGACTAGCTTTCATTTCCCAGTCCAAATATAGCTTCCAGTCAACCATCTTCCCTAAATGGTCCTTTTGTACCAATGGTATCATCCTTGCCACGGGTTAATTATGTGGCAACCCATTCCATACCTACATCAACTGACGATCAATTCAGTGATGTTGTACATCATGTACTGGGGGCATTGGAACAAGATCTCTCCTTCATGACTTCTTATGAGTTGTGATCAAAGGCCCATGAGGATAGTTCTTTTACTGTGTCAACCTTGTTAAAAAATGAAAGAGGTCCATGAGGATAGTTCCTTGTCTTGTGTCAACTTTGTCAGAAAAAAGAAACAAGGAATATGAGGATAGTTCTTTTACTGTGTCAACCTCGTTAAAAAATGAAACAACTCCCATGAGGATACTTCCTAGTCTTGTGTTAACCTCATTAAAAAATGAACCAAGGAGTATGAGGATAGTTCCTTGTCTTGTGTCAACATTGTTAAAGAATGAAACCAAGGAAAATGAGCATAGTTCCTTGTCTTGTGTCAAGCTCGTTAAAAATGAAACAAGGAACCAGAGCAGAGTTCCTTGTCTTGTGTCAAGCTCTTTAAAAAATGAAACAAGGTCCCTTGGAACAAAGTTCCAAGTTGAGTCTTTTATTAGATCTCGTAAAATCCCAACTGAGTCTTTCACTTGATCTCGTAAAAGAACCTTCATTCCATCCACCTGATAGCCACAAGTAGTCTACTTAGGTGAATGTAATGAAGCTTGGGGGGCATGAACCTAGTGGTAAAGTTAAGTTTCCCTATACGTTATGTGAAGGGAATCACCCCATTCACCTTTGTCCCTATCTGGACTAAGCCAAAAAGGTGTTGGATAACTGTCCTGCTTCACAGCA
Source organism: Pinus taeda (assembly GCA_000404065.3). Taxonomy (NCBI): domain Eukaryota; kingdom Viridiplantae; phylum Streptophyta; class Pinopsida; order Pinales; family Pinaceae; genus Pinus; species Pinus taeda. The sequence goes on along the minus strand of APFE030896601.1, from coordinate 17,001 downwards.
GCGACTTCCATTTGGTTACAAGAGAGTCTCCCTTTCATCATGTTGGGGGCATGTAAACCAATCTTAGGCATAGTTCTCTGTTTCAAGCTGGTGTAAAAATGAAACTGAATCCAAGCATAGTTTTTCATTTCGAGCTTGTGTAAAAATGAAACTGAATCCAAGCATAGTTTTTTCGTTTCAAGCTTGTGTAAACTTGAAACTGAATCCAAGCATAGTTCCCTATAGTTCAAGCTTGTGTAACAATGAACCCATCTCCATTTTAACCCTTGTGATTGCCATTCTACCATCCTTTCTGTTAGATGAGCCTTGATTGTTGTCATCCCATCGCCACCATCCCTTTGGCCGATCATACGCTCTCACTTGGTTGTTTTACCCTTTTTGAGGAACAGTTGCAATGAGTGGTCTTATTAGCTAGCCTCTTCACATAAATCAACATGTTTTGAGAAGTTCCAACATCATTGGAACCAGTTGCTATCCTAGACACCACTCACTCCTCAAAGTGGAGTCTTCTTTAAGCTCTTTTCAGACTCTCTAAACATGAAAAGATTGTCAAGTGCTTGTCCTTTCCAGCTCGTTAACGGATTGGAAATGATATCTCTCTTGTATTATTTTATGCTTTTTTCAGACTTGAGAGATTAATTTACGAAAAAGAACTTGTGGAGTTTTCTTTTTGTACCTTTTCAAGCTCTCTAAACATGAAAAGGACCGAGTTATCTTTGTCGTTAAACTCGTTAAAACATCAAATAGCGACAAACTTGTCCATCTAGACAAGACCAAGTTTCACCTTCGCTAGACTCGTTAAAACATCAAATAGCGATGGATTCGCCTGAAGGGTGAAATTATACAACAAGCATATGTTATACTCCTCAAGCTTGATAAAAATAAAGAGGTACTAGTCAACAATGACTGGGGAAAATGGAAAAAGGGGAAAACCACTTTATGATAGCAAGTCGCTCTTGAACATGACACTTTCACTTCATCACCGTGACTATCTGGGTTGGGTTATTATCTTGATGGTTATCACACCGTTGGTCTATCATACCATCCATTGTTTTATTTTGGGTCAATGCTACCAATTCACTTAGTGTCGCTAACATGTTCAAGAGAAGTCATTCAGTCAAAATCCATCTTATGCAATACCATAAACCTTCATTTTCATGACCGCCATTCCTGAACCTTGTGTCTTCAGTCAAATTCCATCTCTAAAATCACTATACTTGTTTTGTGTTGTTGATGTGGGATACATCAAGGCCCTCTTGCGACAAGTTGCTTCTTGTCAACATCAACTCATTCTCCAAGAAGTTGACTTAGAAACACCCATTCAGTACCTTGAGTCTTGCATACATCAATGGCAGGTTTCTTGCTTTCGGCGATAGGCATACATCAATGGCCTCTGACCAAAAGAATTTGTATGGTGTTCGACATCAAATCATCCATTCACACCATGTAGAATGTACTGCAGTACCTTGAGGATCATTATCGTTATTGGTGATTTCTCTTGCATCTGTTAACAACTTACATCATCGGCTAGTAATCAGATGGTGTCTTCCCATGTTCAACTTCAGATCACATATTCACATGGTTAGACTCGTACTTGAGCGAACAATTGAACAAGATTGAAGACCCTGAATCTAGTTTCATCCATCCGGGCTGTGATATCAGGAGTACTAAATCAAATGTACAATGGCTTTACATTGATAGTCTTTCTAATCATGGGTCATGCCCTAAACAAGTCAACCCTTTGAATGCCTCCTTCCCAGACTGTTTCATGACTTGAAGACATCCAGAAATTTCCTCTAGAGGGACCAGCGCAGGTAAGCACTTATGAAGGTGCAATGCGGACCAGCTAAGTCCACTGCCAGGGTGCTTTGCAGAGCACTTAGGCTTCCTTTCACCTGCATTGGGCGAGAATGAGTGAAATTCACATAGGGTTTGGGAATATTCTTACCTTGTGGAGTCATCTAGAAGTTTCCTTGTCTTATCAACTCCTATGAGCTCAAAAATGGATAGGAATGAGTTAAGGATCATCCTATCCTCTCATCCCTTCCTCCATGGAACTAATTCTAAGTATGGAAGGCCATTCAATGTCACCATTAATGACAAA
>APFE030896601.1:0-14887 GCA_000404065.3 Pinus taeda | reverse complement strand
CTCTCATCCCTTCCTCCATGGAACTAATTCTAAGTATGGAAGGCCATTCAATGTCACCATTAATGACAAAACCTCCTTCATCCTCCTATAAATTGACCACTCATCTAAGTGATCAAGGGTTTGCTGGACTATGTTGAATTGTAAGGAGATAATGCTGCTACGAGACTTGACTTTGGAGCAAATGATGTGATGCCACAAGCTTGTCTTGCTTTTGATGTGATGTGGATGGGATCCAAGCTGGAGGAATGAATTTGAATCAGACAGTGATGGTTGTAATTCTTCTATCTAATAAAGTGTTTGAACCTTTTTCCATATTTGTGTTCTTTCACAATGCTTATATGTATGAATTGCTTCTGATTCCTTTCATTTATATTCAATGGATTGTATGCTTTGATTGGTTTTCATCTTTTGTTGTCTTGGAAGGGTAATTTTCAAGTGGTTTAAGTACGGGAAGGAGCAACGGAATCGATACAAGGGAGTTGAGAGGAAAGTGGAACTATAGGTAGGCCTTCAATCCTCTCTTCTTATCTATTGCTTATAGGGAAAGTCTAAAATAGTTTAAACTATTGTTCTAGGCACAACGACTTGTCTAGTGAATTAGTATTTATCCGTAGATGCTAAATTCTCCAAAACAGCGAGATAGAGACATAATTTGCCTCATATAAACACGTAAGCATGAAGGGTGCAAGACACCTTTGTTTGAAGGATACTAGAAGATGGTAGTGTGGAACAAGGAAAAAAGGAATGGAAAATAACATAGAGGTATCATGGTGTTAGTGAGGGAAAAAAAAGGTCATCTCGTTCAATTAGAAAAAGAAGACTCAAATAAACAAATCATTTGGTTTAAAATATCAAAAAATGGAAATCACATCAGAATTGCAGCATGCTATCTTGCACTGCAAGTTTCAAAAATATACAAAAGTAGAGGTCTTGACCACAAAGATCCCTTTGCAACCTTAAAAGAAGATATTGCAACATACTCTCAATAGGTGAATTCCTTATAATGGGTGATTCCAATGCTAGGACTACAAGTGAGCAAGCTAGAAATATTTGTTGTAAAGAAGATTGCGACCTTATTTGGCTTACAAAGGAGAGTAATCATTAGTGGGAAAGAATTTCAAAGGACAAGGGATGAAATATATTTGGTGAACAATTGCTTACTCTATGTGGGGCCTTCGATTTATTCATTTGTAATGGCTTGACTAGATGGGAAAAGTCTAGTAATTTCACTTGCAATACTTACAATGGAGAAAGTGTAGTAGATTTTGTAATTTTATCACATGGTTTGTGTGAGAAAATGGAGGAATTTTTTATTGGAGATTAACTTTGGGACTTAAAATCAGATCACAAGCCAATTTAATTAAGTTTCCCTTGGCTTGGATAGAAGCAATTAGAGTAAAAAACTCAGCGTGTTCAACAAATTCTCCCAAAGGGTAGAATTCGTTTGACTCCAGAAAATTGTAATACCTTCAAAATGACGCTAGAGAGGCTCTTTGAGAAGGAGAAAATCCCAATTCACCACCTTCATAGTCATGAATTAACACATTTAATTCAAAGTGCACTTGTAGAGTGACAAAAGAGAAAAAATTAAGAAGTATAAAACAAATTTCTTTCCAGTTAATGCTTGGTTTGACAAGGAATGCAAAAAGGAAAGGAGATTGTGGAAGGAATCAAACAAGGATAACATAAATCTCAAAGCTTACAAGAAAATATTAAGAAAGAAAAAGGTTGATTTCATGGTTCAAGGAGGGAAGAACTAATCTTCCTTGGGAAAAATAATCCCAACTTATTTTGGAAGGAGTTTCAACCAAGAAAGATGCAAAATGAAAATAGTATTACAACTTCTAAATGGTTTGACTATGAAAGACAACTATATGAGAAAGATCCCAAGGTTGACCCTCCCCCCTTGGTCAACACTAATACTGAACTCTTCACAGTGCAAGAGGTAGAGATGGGTATCAAGAAGTTGGGTTTTGGAAAAACAAAAGACTTAGCTGAACTCGAAGCAGAGTATCTAAATTGGGGCTAAAAAATTATTTCACCTCACATTACAAAAAAATTCAACAACATCATACAACGAGGGTTCCCCATAGATTGGACAACTAGTCTAGCAATACCTCTTTTCAAGAGTGGTGACGTCAATAATCCATCCAATTATAGGACCATAATGCTAAACCCCTTGTTTGTAAAGTTATTTGGAAGCGTTCTAGAAAATAAAATCATCAAGTGGGCAGAAGAAAGAGATAAGTGTGCTAAAGGGAAAGCAGGTTTTAGACCTAAACATTCCACAATTGATCATTTGTAAAACTTTAAGGCACATCATTGAAAAAGTTTTGGATAAAAAGGAAGAAGTTTTTTGTTGCTTTGTTGATTTCAGATAAGCGTTTGACACAGTTCCTTGGGATAATCTTTGGCACAGAATGGAGGAACTTGGGGTTCCTAAATATTTGAAAGAAACTCTAAATAAGTTGTGTGAAAAGGTGAAAGTCAAAATCAGAACTTCATCGGGCATTTATGAAATTTTTAGAAGTGATATCGAGGTCAAGCAAGGTTGTCCATTATCTTCTACCCTTTTTTGTTTATATCTCAACAAGCTTCAGGAGTGGTTAAATTTGCAAGGGGGTGATGGTATCCATTTTGACAAGTTTGTTATAAGGCTTATTTTGTATGCAGATGACCTTATTTTTATTTCTAAATCTTCTCTTGGAGTGCAAGAGCAGTTATTATCCCTTGAGAATTTTTGTATAAGGATGGGGATGCAAGTCAATATTAGCAAAATGAAAGTATTGGTTTTCTCTGAAAAAAGAAAACATAACCAACAAAATCTCTACTTTGAAAGCAACATTTTGGAAGAAGTTGCGGATTACAAATACCTCATAATTAACTTCAACAAAAATCTAAGTTGGGATGGTTGTAGAAAGAAAATAACTTTGGGTGGTGGAAATCATTTTATCCTTTTCAGAATAGGTGTAGAGAGGCAGAGTTATGGGATTGGAAAACCACTCAAACTCTTTTGGGGCTTCTAGTGATTGTGGTGATTCTCTATGGTTGTGAAATGTGGGCTAGCCGTACATCTGACATGTAGTAGAAACAAATTTAGAAAATTCAAAAGAGTTTGATTACAAAAAAAATCAAAATTAAAAGTGCAGTTCCTTACCCCCTGGCGAGGGGATCAGGGGGCACCCCCAAAGCTAAAAATAGATGTAAAATTTCCTTGTAAAATGTTGTAATTTCGTACTCAATCTGGGTCGTTCTTTAGGTGGATATCTGATGGTATAAGTTATGTTTAATTTAGGGGTTTTTTCCCTAGAAGGCAACCCCTCGCTAAATATGCTGGAATTGTATTGCATCTATGCATATATGTATTCTGAGCGATGAAGAGAGAGGAGATTGAGAGTGAAGAGGGAATTGCAGCGGATGTGCTATAGGTTGTATCTCTTCAGTTTGTTGGATAATATAAAAGGAAGGACTGGTTGTTTCTCCGTGGACGTAGCCCAAACTAGGTGAACTACGTATATCTGTGTCTCTCTTGTTTTATGCTTTTTCTGTGTTTATATTTCTGCAATATTTTACGTGTTCCATTGCTCTGTAATATATAATTTTCTAATGGTTGTTCCTACTGAAGCAATTATTATGGTGCGAGTCATAAGGTATTTAAAAAAAATTGAGCAAATGGAAGAGAGAAGATGGCCTAAGGTTGTCTTTAATGACATATTGTGCAAAAGAAAGAAGACTTGGATGCAACAAAATAACAAATGGTTTAGTAGGTGGGGTATTTGCTTGAACATGTGTCCCATAAATAGTAAAGAGATAAAATATTTTGTTATGGATAAGTTCCACAAGTGTACTTGGGATAAGGAACTATGGAGAAAGAAAAAATACTATATTGAAGTTTTTAATCCCACTCATAATCATCAACAAAAAGCGTACATAAAGGCCAATATTTCTTGGAGAGACAAAATTCTTATTTCTCAGTTAAGGAATAATTCTCATCAACTCTGTTGTGAAACAGGGCACTAAAAAAGGCCAAAATAAGTGTGGGAGGAAACAGTACGTATTTTTTGTTCTTCTGGAAAAGTGGAAATAGAAAAGAACTTCATTTTAGAATGTGAGGCTTTCAAAGACAACAGGGAAAGTTATGCAGATATTCTGGCAACTAGCTCTTGGGATAATCTATTTAGCAAGGGTTTTTTCGAGAAGATGAGAGTGTTTATTATGACACTTCACAGGAAAAGGGTCGAATACATCAACCAGACGAATTGACATGTGACACATATATATACACAAAAGAAATAATTGTATATCCATCTTAACTCTAAATCTATTATACGTTGAAAGCTATAAGTCCTTTAAGGTGGAATTTTCTTTAAAGTTAAAAAGGTCTTATTAGTCCAAAATAAATGTACAAATATAATGTCAAAAAAAATTATTTTATTGTTTTTTATTTTCAATTTAAGAGAAATATGTAATTATTTCAATGTTTAGTATTCTTTTGATAACTACCATTTTTAAATATATTTCAATATCAAATATCAAATTTATATAATGTGTAACTATTTCATACTCAAGACGAATTGACATGTGACACACATATATACACAAAAGAAATCATTGTATATCCAACTTAACTCTAAATCTATTATATGTTGAAAGCTATAAGTCCTTCAAGGTGATTTTTTTAAAGTTAAAAATGTCTTATTAGCCCAAAATAGATGTACAATTAAGCTGTTGATTAAAACATTTCAATTGCATGTGCGCACTCATGTATGTGAGTGTGAGTATATTAAGGAAGGAATTACTATAGATTATCTCTACTTTAAAATATTCATGCACCGAGATAGATCAAGTTAGTGTAGGTAAAAACTTTTTTAAGAATTAAAAACTTTCATGAAATGTAGTAAATAATTATTGAAAAACTTATTGAGTTTACAGTGAAATAGTTATACCTAGGAAATATCAAATAGTGTTCAAATGTTTACATTAACGCTATTTCCTAAATTATATTATGATAATTTATAGTCTTATTAAATATCAACTTTATAAATTACTTTTCAAAATTCTATACATACTCATAAACTAAAGATTAATTACTTTGAATTTATTTCTCTAATTATCTTACAATTTAAAGATAAAATATTCCACCATCTTAAATACATATCTAACATGATCCGAGAGGGATCCAATTTCTTCACGTGCAATTTTTTTATGAGCCGACATTATTTAATTGTGTTGTATAGTTATTTAAATATTTTTTTTTCAGATTTTTTTTTTTATTTTTTTTTTTTGGTGACATGAGAAAAATTTCAACTTTGATGACAGACAGACACCCTTACACATCATATTAGGCTGTGGAATGACCCTCTCAGCTCAATTATTTTATTATTTTAATTTCTTTCTAATGCACTTACTAATAAATATCTTTTATTTGTGTTATTTTGCATGTTAATTTTTTTAATTAATTTTTTAAATGAAAATATTTACTTATTTTTATTTTAAAAAATAAAAATGGAAAGCTATAAAGTTATCTAAACATAATATGAAGTTATATTTAAAGATCAATTATTTTCATCTGCAAATTTTAAATCTCAACTTTGTAGATTGCCTTTAAAAATTGAATACATAATCTTCAACCAAAGACTAATTACTTTGCAATTATTCTTATAACTAGCCTAGATCCATCTTTACCCCCGATCTATAAGCGCTAAGAGGGATCAAATCTCTCAAGGTGCAAACCTATTTTTTGAGTGCAAAATTGAGGAAAGGTTTTCACCTCGAGAGATTTGATCCCTCTCAGCGCTTGATAGATTCATGGTTAAGATGGATCTAGGTTGGTTTCAGTCGTGTGTAGTCATACAAAATTTGTTGAATATATAATTATTTTAATCATTTTAAATATGCTAAATATCTCTAATATTATTTTTGTCAATTTAAATTTCACTTTACTTAACTACCTCAATTTGTTGAGATGAGAGAGACTGTTGGTAACTTGAATGATGAAAAATGACGAAATAAAAATTTTAAGTGCAAAGTGACAATGTAACAATGTTGAACGATAGAAAAATTGAATAGTAAGAATATAGTGAATTACAAACAATCTTCATTACGATCAATCTGAAACTATTTTCTTCTACATTTCTTATTGTCACACCTATTAGTTATTTTCTATTACCGCATTTGAATGCAATGTGATTAACAATGTGGAATGATGGAAAATGGGAATAATAAGAATGTAGTCAATTATAGGTAGTTTACAGTTTTAAGAAGAAGACATTTTAGGTAAGTGAACATTTTATTTAGGATGAAAATTCAAGCATTGTATTTATGGTTAAATTATTGTAACAAAGAAGTCAATTCACATCATGAATAATGTTTATGTGCGCACACTGAGAGAGAGTTTATATGTTTTGGGGTGAGATAGAGATATATATGAGGGGGAGAGGGAAGAAGAGAGAGGCAAAGACGTGAAGGGAGGAGGAGATATAGATATGGATAAAGAGGTGTTAGAGAGAGAGAGAGGGAGTGGAAGAGGTAAGGATAGAGAGAGATAGATAGATAGATATGGAGAGAGAGTTTGTATGTTTGGGGGTGAGATAAAGAGATAAAGAAGGAGAGACAATGGGAGATAGAGATATATATGGAGGGGGCATAGATTTCCTTACACTGAAATCAATGCACATATTAATCTAATTACTTTGAAATTAATGTACACCATACATCTAGTTGCATCAAATCAGAAATCAACATCTACACTGAAACCAATGCATCTAGTGCAAACAATCAAATAGGATTAGAAATAAACATCTACACTAAAATCAATGCATCTAGTGAAAGCAATCAAATAGGATTAGAGATCAAAATATCTACATTGAAACTAATGCATCTAGTGCAAGCAATCAAATAGGAATAGAAATCAACATCTACACTGAAATCAATGCATCTAGTGTAAGGTATTAAATAGGATTAGAAATCGGCATCTACATTGAAATCAATGCATCTAGTGAAAGCGATCATATAGGATTATAAATCAATATCTACACTAAAACCAATGCATCTAGTGAAAGAAATCAAATAGGAGTAGAAATCAACATCTACACAAAAATCAATGAATCTAGTATAAGGTATTAAATAGGATTAGAAATTGACATCTACACTAAAATCAATGCGTCTAGTGCAATCGATCAAATATGATTAGAAATAAATATCTACGTTGAAACCAATGCGTCTAGTGCAAGCAAATAGGAATAGAAATGAACATCTACATTGAAATCAATGCATCTAGGGTAAAGTATTAAATAGGATTAGAAATCAACATCTACACTAAACTCAATGCATCTAGTGAAAACAATCAAATAGGATTAGGAATCAATATCTACACTAAAATCAATGCATCTAGTGCAAGAAATCATATAGGATGAGAAATAAATATATACATTGAAACCAATGCATCCAGTGCAAGAAATAAAATAGGAATACAAATCAACATCTACACTGAAATCAATGCATCTAGTGTAAGATATTAAATAGTATTAGAATCGACATCTACACTGAAATCAATGCATCTAGTGCAAGTGATCATATGGGATTATAAATCAATATCTACACTAAAACCAATGCATCTACTGCAAGAAATCAAATAGGAGTAGAAATAGACATCTAAAATGAAATCAATGCATCTAGTATAAGGTATTAAATAGGATTAGAAATTGGCATCTATACTAAAACCAATGCATCTAGGTCAAGTGATCAAATACGAATAAAAACCAATATCTACATTGAAACCAATGCATCTAGTGCAAGAAATCAAATAGGAGTAGAAATCAACGTCTAAATTGAAATCAATACATCTAGTGTAAGGTATTAAATAGGATTAGAAATCAACATATACACTAAAATCAATGCATCTAGTGCAAGTGATCAAATAGGATTAGAAATAAACAAATACACTAAAATCAACACATATATTTTAGTGAAAAATCAAAATATTCATGACTTTTTATATCTAACTTCTATGTCATTATTTGTCTGTGTGTCTCTTTCTTATTCCCTCTCTCTCCACCTTCCATTCTATGTATATCTCCCTCCCTATGTCCTCTCTCTCCCCTTCCCTCTCTTCCTCGACTCTCTCTCTCCACCTCTCCCTCCCTTTCTTTATCTTTCTCTTCTTCCCTCTCCCTCCCTTTCTCTATATTTATCTTCTTCTTGCTCCCCCCAACCATCTATATCTATACCTCCCTTCATCTATCCTTATTTGTATCTCTATCTCAACCCTCTAAACACTTCTCTCTCTCTCTCTCTCTCTCTCTCTCTCTCTCTCTCTCTCTCTTTGTCTTTCTCTTTTGCCCTCTTTCCCCCTCCATCTATATCTCTAGCTCCCTTTGTCTCTCCTTCTTTATCTCTTTATATCAGTTCACATACACTCTCTCTCTCCATATATATCTATTTGATCCAAACTTAAATAGGAATGCACCAAATTATAGATATAACCATAGCTACAAAGGTGCAGTAGAAATAACACTACATTTCATTAATATGACAATATAGAAATTTGCTTACAAACATAATGGAATTAAACTAGTTCGGACGATGGTAGCTTATCTCTGAGAAGAGATGTGACAGTTACATGCCTCTAAACTGTGTTACAATGAGGCTTAAGGACCTATTTATTATTGAACAACAAGGGAAAACCATAAACAAACAAAACCCTAACCCCAGGAGATGGAATGCCAAGAGTTTGTGGGCCCCGTTGGGGTTAGTTGGGAAACCAACTTCCCAGGGTCGTAACTTGGTCATATAATCTTTGTTTGGCATGCATGATACCTTGCTGGAAAGGTCTCTCTTAGTACTACAAGATTTGTGGGGTCAAAACTCCTTTGGAAGTTCAAGACCTGAAAACTGCTAAAAATAGTAAATGATGAAATAAACAAGGAAACAGATGAACTAGAGGTCTAGATGGAATAGGCGAGTGGCCACCAATATCCACCTGGATCAGTCCTCTCTCCTTAGGAATCAATGGTCCCCATTACGTGTAGAGCCTCCATGAGGTGAGGAAATTTTTATTGAACCTAGTCCCTGGTGAACCACTTGCCCTTGTGAAGGAGTTGGCTTGCTTTGACAACTCGATATAGATGGATCCTCTATTGCCAAGTGTTCTTGATCTGTGTGTCAATGATTAGATCAATTGTGTCTTATTCCATGTAGTTTTGGTTTATCTCTATTGGTGTGAGTTATTCTGCAATGTTGGATGTGTCTAGCAATGGTGGAAAGTATGGTTGAAGGCAGTCTAAATTGAACACTGGGTGCAGACCAAGGAACGGTGGGATGCTAAGATCGAAGGCAGTGTCCCCTATATCCTTGGTGATGTTGTATGACCCATACCAAAGTGGATGAAGCTTGCGGTGGGGTCCAACGAGGCGCTCCTTCTACAAATGTAGTCAAACTTTGTCACCCACATGGAACTTGTGATACGCTCAATGTTGATCATGGTGCTGCTTGTACTTAGCATTGGCTCTATCCAATATGTCATGGACTTGTTGGTGGATGTGTTTAATGTTCTCAATGAAGTTTTTAGCCATGTCGACTTTAGACTGGACTTGAGCTAAATCTACTTAAGTAGCTACAAATGGTATGGCTACATCAACGGGACATAATGGCTAAAATCCATCCCTACCTAAAAGGGGCTATAGCTCATTGAGCTATGGAGAGCTCTGTTGTAGTTGTGTTGGATATAGGGGAGGATTTCATCCCATTTTCATGGATGCTTTGAGTTGTATGTTAGGATCCCATATTGTCTATTTCTGACCTTATATTTTGTCATAATATTACCCTTTTCAACCCATATTTGAAAGCCCTTACTAGTGTTTTGAATCAATCATTCTAAAGGTATACAGTAACTCTTCTCATTGCTATCAGTTTAATTATTTTACACATAATCATGATATCTTTATAATTGATCCTTGAAGTTGACTGAGTTGCTAAACAATTCTTGAAACTGCCTAAAGTTGGCAGGACTATATTTTGCAGTTGCTGAAATAGCGAGAACAGCACGAATCTCGAAGCTGAAACAACAAGGACAACATGCAAATATCAAGGAGACAGTTGAGATTTGCGTACCAGATTTGCAACAACAAAAGAACCTGATCGATCATTGAAGAAACTATTACATTGGTCGTAACATTCATAATCTAAATTACCGTAACAACATTCTGTTAACGAGAACTGATTTCCCTATTTTTGTACAAAGGGTTGAACTAGAATCTATAATGAAAATCTTTTATAATAGATGCCTCCTCTATAAAGAGGAGACATCTACATTAGAGAGGGGATCTACGGAGGATAAACAAGCTGTAACAGAAGGATTGTAGCTGAAGGAATGAGACTGAATCTTTTCCGTAATATGGTATATTGACGGATGAATAAAGTTTTGTTCTAAGCATTTTATCTTAGTTTCCATGTCTTGGGGAATCTTGTGAGAAGGACAGGGCCCACCTTCATCACAAGATTCACCCATTTCCTTTTTGTTGTGTGTTACATGTGATTTTTGTTCATACATCGTTAACGAGTATTGCTTCTGATGCTATTTTACTTTTGCTAAAACTCTGTTTCTCTTTTAATCGATTGATGCTGTTATATGAGTGCCTCACCAGTGATTAGGATTTACGGAGTGAATTGGTGAACTGGATAACAGAGGAAGGTGCTTAATTTTCCTACTCTGGGGATAGGGTCTTGATCCTTTATTACAGGACAACCATTGTTTTCTTTTGCAGATTTACTCTTTTTAATTAATTATCCATTTCTTATTCGATTCCTGCAATAGAGTATAATTGTTGTAACACAGAGTAAAGGTTTAACAGAGTGTGATTTATTTATACTACAACTTTTTAATGCTATTAAAATTGAGTACATACAGTACGTAGTCACCTTTGAAATAATCGGACTTTCCCGGGTTGACAATTTATGTGGCACTCAACTGTTTAATTAATAAGCAATTAAAGTGACCAATATTTTGGCACCGTTGTCGGGGAAGGCGACCGAAGATTTTAAAAGCATTAAAGATTTTCTTTTAGATGTACAGGATGCATGAAAGGATGCAGAAAAGCTAACCCTACAGGCGGCAAGGGCCAAGGCAGAGGAGGAAGGAAAACTTTCAATGATGACATTATTTCAAAAGCTGAAGCATCTCAGAACATAAGCTCTCGGAGGCCACAGACTTGGCACCCTCTCGAGATGGATTACGAAATGGAGGGAGTGTTGGGACTGGAAAGGGCCGAAGAGATAGTAGAACAAATTGAGGAATCAGCGGAAGATATTGAAGAACCGATAGAAGGCATTGAAGTTGAAGAACCAATAGAAGATATTGAAGTTGAGGAACCAGTTCAGGACAGTGAAATCCCTACAGAAAGCGTTGAAGACCGAGCAAGCGAGACAGGGGAACAACCATTGGACAGAAACAATGAAGGACTTGTTGGTGGAGGACGAAGAGAAGGAGGAGGAGAAAACTCCCTTTCCACCTTGGAATTCCCTATTGGAGATCTTCCTAGAGGGGCAACTCCTATGAAGAACACCCCACTCTCATCCCTACCTAATTTTCATGGTTTATCATCTGAATACCCTGATGAATTTCTGTTTGAATTTGATATATTATGTAGGAGCTATGATTATGTTACTAATTCTCAAAAGTTAAAGTTATTTCCAACAATATTAAAATGAAATGCACTAAGGTGGTTTATGAGCCTGGGAAGACATGTGATCACAACATGGGATCAAATGAAAGAAAAATTCTTGGCTAAATACCAGGACTACTGCTGAAAAAGAGAAAGGAAGGAGGAACTACTTAAGACAGTTCAGAAGGAGGACGAGAACCTGGAGGACTTCGTGGAAAGACTACAGTATAATTTGCAGCGATCTGATCATCCGAATATGAGTAAGGATATTCTTAAGTCAATACTGTTAAAAGGGGTATGAGATGATTGTTTAGATATGTTGAATATGCTTGGAAAACGGGATATATCTAAGGAATCATATGACGATATTGTCAACCTCTGTAAGAGATGTTCAAGAGGAGCAGCAAGCAGGCCAAAAAGCAAAGATAGTACATAATCAAAAGTCTAGAAATCAGCGAGTGGAGGAGAAACACGGGCTGAAATAGGTAACTTACTTGAAGAATTTAAAATTGAAATGTTAAGCTCTTTTGCGTCACAAATTGATACCTTGCAGGTTAAAAAGAAGCAGGCAGAAGCAGAAGCTGCTTTGGCTATTTTCTGCTCTAAATGCAGAGAAAAGCACCCACTAAGGGAATGCCCACTGGACAAGGTACCAATTTCCACTATTTGTGAGAAGGACCATGAGACTCAAAAATGCCCTTCTTTACCAGGAATAAAAGCAGCACTGCAACCAACTGAAGAAGAAACTGAAGCAGTTTACTTGCTGACACAGAGGAGGCAATGGCAACCACGAGGGCAAGGTACGAATTCTAACATGTCATTTAATCGTTGGAATAATCATCCTCATTTTCAAGCAAATTACCCGCCCTTGAATCAAATGCAATACCCACCCTTCAACCAAATTAATTTCCCACCCATGCAGCAACCAAATCCTCCTTTCATTGATCCTACAATATGGAATCCCTGGGCTCTACAACAATCTTATTTTAATCAATGGAACCCAAACTGGACAGCTCAACAGATCCCATTTCTAAACCAATTTCCCCAGTATCAGCAATCTCTCTCCTTGCCATCAAATGCTCCACTGAATAATCAAACAATGAGACCCCAGCTGCCTATGCAACCAAACCCCAACCCTAATAACAATAAAGCTCTGCAGGTAATTGATATTCAAAACCAACCTGTTTTCCCTATGCAACGTAATGATATTCATTTGCGCTCTAAGAGAATAGTTGAACCCATTATTGATAACATTACTTCTTCTGACTCTGATAAAGAGGAAACAGGAAAAGAAAAGTCATCTAATAACAATGCTGAAACAATTGAATCATCCTCTAATAAAACTGCTGAAACAACAGAGCCGCCATTCCCTGAAGGTCTAGCTCTTACCAAAACACTTCAGCCACCTGCTTTCAATCTTTTAGGAAAAATGCAGAATTTGTATGTTAAAATTTCACTCTTACAAGCACTAAGAGATGTACCAATTTATGCTAGAACTGTTAGAGATATTTACATTAAAAAACCTGGAAGAAAAGCTAAAGATCCCCTCACAGTCCATGTGATGGGTGATCTAGCTACTCTAATGTCAGGAAAAACCCCTCATGTGAAATATGGTGACCCTGGTCACCCTACCGTCACAGTACAGGTTGGAAAAACTTTTGTTTCTAGAGTTCTAGTAGATCTAGGTGCTGCAATAAACATTATGACACTTGAAACTGCACAGCTATTACAGTTAAAGAATGTAATTAGGGAAACACCAACCATTCTAGAACTAGCTGACCGCTCCACAATCAAACCCGAAGGAGTCATTGAAGACCTGATAATTTCAGTCGAATCTTGGAACTACCCAGCTGATTTTGTTGTATCGCAGACTAAAAAAAAGTTGGGGGTTCATCCATTGATTTTAGGGAGACCTTGGCTGGCTACAGCAAATGCCTTCATCAGCTGTAGATCAGGTTCAATGACAATTTCTAATGGATGTGAAACCAAGCAGCTTACTCTTTACCCTCATGCTACACCTATGATTAATAATGATAACTCGGTATGGTTAGACTATGAGGACGATGAGACCTAACCCATATTAACTATCGGACAAGCCCTAACTTTGAAAGATTCAACCGAGGATGAACTAATTATCAATTTTATTTCTGAACCTTCTTCAGTTAACTCTGAAATGCATGATCACTTGACTACAATCTTGGAACCTGAATCCAAACAAAACCTTAGAACTGAAAATTTATCTCAGACATCAGCTGATATCTCCTCCAAAAGTATAACAGTAGAAATCGAGCCTGGCAAAACATTAAATATAAACCCTAACCTAACAGATGTTGAAACACAATAGTTAATGAAGTTACTTCGTGAGAATAAAGAAGCATTCGCATGGGATTACACAGATATGAAGGGAATCTCTCCTGAATTATGTACTCACCGTATTTATATTAAAGAGGGATCTCACCCAGTTTGTCAACCCCAACGACGAATGAATCCCAATTTAAGGGAAATTGTGAAGGAAGAACTTCAAAAATTGTTGAATGCAGGATATATATCCTATATCTGATAGTGAATAGGTTTCTCCATTAGTAATTGTACCTAAGAAAAATGGGAAATGGAGAGTGTGTGTAGATTATAGAGCTCTAAATAAGGCCACTCAGAAAGATCATTTCCCCTTACCATTCATTGACCAGGTACTAGACAATTTGGCAGGAAAGATATTCTTTTCCTTTTTGGATGGATTTAGTGGATATAATCAGATCAAGATTGCACCCCAAGACCAAGACAAGACCACTTTTACTAGTCCATGGGGGACTTTTTCCTATAGAGTTCTTCCATTTGGACCATGTAATGCCCCAAGAACATTTCAAAGAGCAGTGATAGGGATTTTTTCTGGTATGCTTAATGATTCCTTAGAAATATTTATGGATGACTTTACTCCTTATGGTGTGACTTTTGAACATGCATTACAAAACCTTGAGAAAGTACTTAAACGATGTATAGGATCACATCTTGCCTTAAGTACTGAAAAATGCCATATGATGATGAATCAAGGAATTGTATTGGGACACTTCATCTCATTCCTAGGAATTCAAATTGATCCAGCTAAAGTACAGGTAATTCAGACTCTTCCTATCCCTAAAACACAAACTGATGTAAGAAGTTTTTTAGGACATGCTGGATATTATAGAAGATTTATCAAGGATTTTTCTAAAATAGCTTCTCCTTTGTTT
>APFE030896596.1:117060-142633 GCA_000404065.3 Pinus taeda | reverse complement strand
CTTAAACAAAAACACTTACATATTCATCCTCTTTTACTCAGAGGGATTCACCAAAACAGTTTCACAAAACTTACTCTGCCTCCTATGAAATTTTACACCACTGTGTGTAAATATTTCATTTACATTCACTGCTGTGTGAAAACAAAACTTACAGGGATTTACAGATTTACCTTTTCACTGCTGTGTGAAACAATTCATGGTTTTCAAACAAAACTATCCACTGGTTTTCTTCATTCATTTCTCCTTCTACTCCTGCACTGCTGTGCAATTTTTTTTACTTCTTACATTACAATATAAACCAAAAAAATTTCTTTACCCTGCTGCTGCATTTTTTTTACATTTCAAACCCAAAGAAAACTCATGCACTTCTGTGCGTTCCCCTGCAATACATTATTTTCTCTGGTCTATACTCCGGTGTTGCGGACCCTTGTTTTTTTTTCACTGTGTGCGATTACATAACACACATTGCAATCCCCGTGTGTAATACAATATGACTGTATTGGAGTCAACGTTCTTTTAAAAAAAACTTATGTCAAAAAATAATAAAAAACTTACATTGTATTTTAACCCATGCTTCGTATTAACGCGCTGTATTAAAACTTTACCAAAAACATGACATTGTATTAACTTAAGGTATGGGACGGTCCACACTGCATTAATTTTAATAGGCCCCTGTATGTACTTTGGAAAACTATATTGGCGGTGAACCTTCCCTTGAATCGGACGGCGGAGAGTAATTTTCTTAATCGGACGCATATCGGGGACCCCTTCTGATCGACATTTATCGTCCGATAAATGTCAGGAGGTGATGTCACGTCAATCCACGTGGCTGCTCCAAATTGCATCGGAGCCTCTTGTCCGAAAACCGCTTTACGCTGAAGGGTGGTGCCATGGGTTAACGCCGGTTTCCTGGTTTGCTTTGGGGTGGTTTTGACACGCCGTTGACTACTGATCCATGCGGGCAGTGAAATTATAATTTCAACAGAGTCCAACCCTTGCCAGATGCCACTGCCGGCTGTTGTGCTGCGTAATGTAATGTATGAATTCAGTAAATATATGTACAAAGAGGGAGGTGGATATACAGCAACCACCATAACATCACTCTTACTTTGTTCGCTGTTCCTGAAATAAATTATAACAGAGATTAGGTTTAATAAACAGGAATTGAACACTCCATGCAGCAAAGCAGAGTAACTATAAGCACCAGAGGTTACACAGCATTTAACCACGATTATTTCGATGTAAGGCATGCAGAGCTTTTGCGCTTCTTTTTTCTTAATCCCGGAGGATTAATTGAATAGAAATTAGGGACGTTGAGGCAGATAGTTGAACCAGTCATCGCGCTTCCTTATCATCAAGTCTTCCATCTGTTAAAATAATAATATCATATCATAGGATAGAATGGATATAGAAGAAAGACAGAAAGGCGAATAAACTCAGGCATGCATATTTACCCTAACTTCAACGTTAGGTGAATCTCGCAGACTCTCCGCTACTAGAGAGCAATTGATGTGCTCAATATTTGCTAGCTGCATCATGCATTTATCCATCCACGTGCATATATATATTAGTTCCAATACCAGTATTGATTTCGTAAATGTATGGTAATGTAATGGAGTAATTACTTAAGATACTCACACTGGGAAATGTGATAATGTGTGAAATGGGTACCCAGCCCTCTGCATCCATATTCTGTTTCAGAAATTTATCTTCCCGTAGGTTTTCTGGGCTAAACCAGTAATGCACTGGGAACTGTATCATTTTCTCCAGCGATAGTCCTGTTAACTCTGGGGTAAGAGCAACTCCTTTTGATGGACGCGTTTCTGCCTGATAGTGTTGAGGCCGGGTAAGTCCCTCTTCCTGATGATCATGATGAAGAGGAGGTGGTGGAAACCCCTCCGACCCACATTCACGAATTGGAGTACTAGCCGGAACAGTGACAGGAACAGGTGGAGACGAAATACTATTATACAGACCATGACCATATACAGGAGCCGCATGAGGAGGGGGAACAAAAATAGGTGGATATGAAATACAAATATCGTATGGAACCTGACCGTGACCATACACTTGATAAGGAAGGGGAGCAAAAATTTGACGTCCAAAACTTGTGTGCGTCGGTCTAGGCATTAATGTCATCTGTACTTTTACTTGATGTCGCGATGGATCTGCATACAAAGAAAGTAATACAATACACAAATTTGTTTCATGTCCCGATGGATCTGCATACAAAGAAAGTAATACAATACACAACTTTGTTTCATGTCCGGATGGATCTGCATACAAAAAAAGTAATACAATACACAACTTTGCTTCATGTCGTGATGGATCTGCATACAAAGAAAGTAATACAATACACAACTGTGCGTATTGCCGCGATGGATCTGCGATGGATGTTTGCTGATGTGTATGCAGGGATTGGCAAAACAATACACAACTTTCCATAGAAAAGCAATACATTACATTACATTGTATTTTTCCTGGTTGAAGAGATCGCGGCCCCGGCCCTCGAGGTGGATGCTGTCGCAGTCTCCTGTCTCCTTGTGGAAATTGATTTCCGTCCGCAGCATTAGCCATCTCTCGAAGAGATCGCGGCCCAGACCCTCGCCTTTGCCCTTCCCTTCGAGGTGGAAGCTGTCGCAGTCTCCCGTCTCTTTGTGGAAATTGATTTTCATCGGCAGCATTAGCCATCTCTTTTCTAATATTTTTGTAAAAACAAGTTCGGGTCTGTAATTTATTTTTCTCTGCCACTTTATTGTTATTTATATCTCAATTCAAAACCGAAACTCACACAGATAATTTGACTACGTATACCCCATAATATTGGAATATTATAGGGTAAATGTCCCCCAATTGACCCTTTGGCATTGAATTGTGTGCACTACATTATATTTTTCACTTAGGGAACCCCACTTGTGATTCATAGATTATGGGGGTAAATGTCCCCCCAATTGACCCCTTTGGTATTGAATTGTGTGCACTACATTATATTTTTTATTTAGGGAAACCCACTTTGGATAGAACACGCCCAGGGAAACCCACTTGTGGATAGAACAAGCCCATAAGGCTCATGCGATGGATACTTATAACTCATATACCTTATAACATGGATTCTCAAATTAAATATATATATATATATATATATATATATATATATATATATTATATTTATTTTTTTAAAATATTATTATTTTTGTTTTTATATTTAATATTTAAATTTTTTATATTAAAATTCTATAGATACCCACAACTATAATGCTCATACCATGGATACTCACAATGCATTATAATTAAAATAAAATAAAATAACAAATAAAGTTCGCTTCTTCATTTTGTAAATGATAGATTTTTAGAGGCATAATGATTTTTTTTTGCTAATATTTTTATTATTATTTTTTAAAGGATGGAAATATCTTTTTTTAAGATTTATAAATTAGGAGATTTTAGTTTTTTCCCTCTAAATAAATTTTAAGATTTAATATCAAAATTCAAAATTTTTAAAAATAAAGTGAGAAATTATTATAATAGTACATTTAGTCTAGAAAGTTAGCTCAATTGGTCCACATCTCATTGCTAAAACACTTAGAAACCATTATAATAATATATATTTAAACATCACGGTCAGCTTAATTGCTCTAAGTCCCATCGTTAAAGCACATTGTCCTTGTTATTGGAGGTCACGAGATTGGTCTATGTCTCATTGTTAAAGCACTTAGAAATCATCATAATAATATATATTTAACCGTGACGGTTAGCTTAATTGGTCCAAGTCCCATTGCTAAAGCAGCTTGTCCTTGTTATCATTTCTCCTCAATGCCCTCAGGGTTAGGCTTTTCGCATCCACCCTAAGAACATAATTGACAAATATATTATTATTATTTATAATTATCCCGGTAAAAGAACTAAATTCATAGATATCATCACTAACTTGTAAAGATCGATTTTACTCTGGATCTACCAAGTGTCAAGATGGATCAAATAACCATATGCAACCTGGCATAGAGTGAAAAAATAATTGATTCCTTGCTTTAAATAGGCTACATTCCACGTAAATACTATGGGTCAATACCATTGGTTCTGAATACCATGGGTCAATACCATGTGCCATCTTCATTTTTATTAATATTAATATTAGGGTTAATAATGTTTTTTTGCATGGTATTAATAATAATTGCCCATAGGCTTCACCTAAATAAAACCTCTTCTTTGAGTCTTCTTTAAATATAAAGAGGTTTATGGACTAAATATAAAAAGGGCTTTTATATTTTAAATTTATATTGTGTTTATACATAACAATAATTAGATTGATTTAAAATAGGGTTGACATTAAATTAAAAATGTTAAATGTAAAACATTACATGTTAAATGTTTATGTTTACATTTACATGTTTATATTTGTTTACATGTTTATGTGAGATCTACCCTCATAGTGGGTTATTCCGCGCAATAAAGTGAGAAATTATTATAACAATATATTTAACCTAGAAAGTTTGATCAATTGGTCCACATCTCATTGCTAATACACTTAGAAACCATTATAATAATGTATATTTAACCCTTACGGTTAACTTAATTGGTCCAAGTCTCATTGCTAAAGCACATTCTCCTTGTCATTGGGAGGTCACAATATTGGTTAACATGTCATTCTTAAAGCACTTAGAAACCATTATAATAATATTTATTTAACCCTGACTATTAGATTAATTGGTCTAATTGGTCCAAATCCCATTTCTAAAGCACCTTGTCCTTGTCATTGGGAGGGGTCTAATTGGTCCAAATCCCATTTCTAAAGCACCTTGTCCTTGTCATTGGGAGGTCGCAGAGTCATTTCTACTCAATGCCCTCAGGGTTGGGCTCTTTCTACTCAATGCCCTCTGGTTTGGGCTCGATATTGTTAATTAAATATGGGTATCCAATATAAGAATCATTACCACCAGGGAAAATAACTTCAATTGAATATTATTATTATGATTATTATTTCCATGGAATCTATAAAGAGACACAATTGACAAATATTATTATTATTGCTTATTATTATCCCTTTAATTTCTAAAGCGTGAGAGAACTAAATTCATAGATCTCATCGCTAACTTGTAATCACTTCAACTATTGCATAAGAGGCACCTTATTTTCACATAATAAATTTTTTATATCATCTTAATTAAAAATAAATAATAATAAAAAATATCAAGGGTAACTGAAGAATACAAAGAAACTAAATTAATTATTTTCTAACATATATCTATTTTCCCAACTCAAAATATGTTTAAAATGATAATTGTCTTTCGAGTACATTTAATAGTATCTTTATTTTATGTTTAAAATGATAACTGACTTTGCACTACATTTAAGGGTATCTTTGTATAGATGAGAGAATTGCAAGAAAAGTTACCACCATTCAGATTTCTTGTGAAAGAACCATATCCACAACCTTCATCTTTAGAATGTTAATTTTTTAACAACAAACAAAAATTAACAATACTATAATTATCAATATTAAAATTAGCATAAAGGTCTTGTATTAATATTTTAAATTTAAGAACATTTCAATCACTTTTAAATAAATTTAGCCATGTTACCCAAAATTGGAGATGCAATTGTATTTCTAACATCATATAAATTATTTAAACCTATAAAAGCTAAGAAAAATAGTATGTCAATATTGTGCCCTTTGAGAGAAGCTCCTAAAAGAAATTGCAAAAACATCCCTATGAAATAAATGAGTCTATCTATTGCCATAGATTTGAATTCCCTATGTGTGTGTATGTAGGGTTTATAAAATAATACGATGAATAAAAAATATTTTAATTTAAAAAATATATGATAAATTGAAAAACATGTAGTATATGTTTTTATATATTTAATATTAATCTAATACAACATAAACAAAAACATAATTAAAATGATAGGGTGGAGTGCCTTTTTGGACAATGGAAAATAACGCTAGGGTTTTGCTCTACAATGTTGAAGCATCCACATCTGAGCTTATGCTTTCTATTGGAGAAATGTGTAGCTAGTTTCTAGTGAATCGATGGGCGTCAATGGTGGCCAAATGAGCTAGGGGAGAAGCCTTCACAGAGATTCATTTGTTTCAAAGTAGCAGGAAAGATCTTCATAATGTAGAAAGTGGGGTCTCAAACTCTGGTTTTTTTCTCTCAGGCAGAACCTGTTATTTGCAAGATCTTACATGCTTATGACCATATCTATCATTTTCATTGGTTTTTGTTCAATTCCCATGGTGTTCAGGGATGTGGGGTTTGTTCAATGATTATGTCTATCTCTATTTGTAGATCGAGGTGTGGATAAAGTTGGGGTAGCCCAAACAATATGGGATATGGAGACTATCACTCCAAAATCAACAAGATCTACACAAGATATGGTAATCAATAGTGAAAAGTATATTCAATTTCATATTTTTATCGAGAGTCTTAGTGGGACGAATTTTGTTCACTAGATTCGAGGTTTATATCTAGTAAGAAATCTGAATCAGATGATTCAAAAGAGTATGGTAATACCAGTATTGTTCCAAGTCTTGGAATATGCATGAAATGTACTCAAAGACATTCAACGACGAGAAGATTATGGTGTGACAAAATATTCAAAAATAATTTTTAATTTGAGCATGCATGGAGGTTCCAGAAACCCAAATCCTAATTGAACCACATCCTTCAAGAACACACTCAAAGGGAAGGTTTTCGTAGAAGTAGGTCAATCTCAAAATATGTCGTGTCCTTATTTGTAGAGAAAATGGACAAGGTTCCAGAAATGAACATCAAAACCCTAGAGGTTAAAATTTTTCATGATAATCTATAATCCACAATAGTAATATGTCAATTTAATGGTTTCTATCCAAATCCATGAGACTTGTATGACTGCGTATAGTCTTCATGAACAACAAAGTGTGATATCTAATTGTGTTCTAAACGGTTTTTCATAGTACAATGAGAGATTAAGCAAGATATTGAGTTTTTTTCTCAAATATGGACACTTGTTTTGGGGTAGAGATGTACTCTTTTCTACCCCATTGTTTCCTAGGTTTGATGCAAAAACATGGTGCTAATGATGACTCCAACTTGGTTAAGGCTCTCAAACCTTCCCCTCCATTCTTGGAAATGTAATAACCCTGGTGAAAATTCCATGTAATAAAAGTTAAAAATAATAACCACGGTGGTTGGGACACTTATTCAAAGCTGAATGTCGGGTAAGACATCCTAGGGGGTCTTCATTTGGTTGTTTATGGCCAAGCAAATTGGCAAAGGAAATGGCTAAAGCTTTGGAAAGGAAAATTTGAATTTTTAGCACATTTATTTATGAAAATAAATGGAAATTAGGAGAAAATTAAGGTGAAAGGTCACAAGTTGCATGTGAGGAGGAACATGAAGGAAAATAATGGAAAATGAAGAAAATAGAAGCCTCATTCATAAAAAGGCTTTTGAGGATTAGTGGGTAACCTTTTGTCACTTCAGTTTTGGAGCTCTCTCATTATTCTTTCTCTCTCTCTCGCTCACTCTTGGAAACTTATAGCTTTCTTGGAGCATTTTGGCATTGGAGCAAGAAAGGAAAAGAAGGCAAGAGGAAGCAAAAATCACACAAGGAAAGGCCTGATCAAGAAACTACAACCATAATCTTTGCATGTATCTATTTGCATGTTATTTTCCTCGCTAGATTTGGCATGCATGGTGTTGCATGTGGTTTTTTTTGTCATGGCATGGGCTTTTCTAAGTGTTATATTGTTTTCAGCCTAGCGTTACCATTTCCTTATAGCCTTGATGAGATGGTTTCTCATACTTCAGTTGAGTTGTATTGCCGGATGTATTTGAAGCTGGGTGTGGTGGATCTCCGAAATGAAAAACACATGGCCTAGTGGTCCTTGAACCAGACTATGGATCATGATAAATCCACTGACCTTGTAACCCCTGAGCGAGACTATGGGTTATGGTAAAGCCAAGATTGTGTGTCTCGGTAGGCGTAAGAATCCTTGCTAGTGAATGACGACATATATGGTAAATCCAAGAGGTGGATTTCTCCCCATTGGGCCTAATAGTCCTAGGATGGGATGTACAGTAAAGTCTGGAGAGTGGGTCTTGGTGTAGGGCCTAGTGATCCCTGGATTGGACTATGGGTTATGGTAAAGCTTGAGAGACTAGGAGGCACTCAAATTCCTCACGGTGTAGGTGGAGAACTTTGGTAGCATCCTTGTTCATTTGATTCGTTTTTATGCAAGTTGTTGGCTTGTCACCATCCCCTCCATTCTCGTTTAGAGGTTTGTCTCCATTTCCTTTTCGAGGTTTTGAGCTCTTTCCTTGCAACCTTTAGTTCCTCTCCTCATAAAGAACTTTTATCATTTCATACACTTCAAAGAAAATTTTTCTGAAAGTTCTCTCATCTTTAGACATCCCTTCATGACCTTCTTCATGTGCCATAATTAGTGAAGCTTGACATATGTGTGTTCTCCTTGAAACAATTTGAGACCTTTGCTCCACCACGGGGGCTTCACTGGGGGAGCAATATCATACCACATGGGTTCATATTTGAGGATGTATATCGAGGAAAAAATGACATAATGTATTGGGGGATATATAGGGGGTAAAGGGTTTTTATATTGGAAAATATAAAAAATGGAGATTAAAGTTAACGAAAAAATATAAAGGGGTATAAAAAATGTTGATGAAAAAATAGATACCTACAATATCTAGCGAAAATAGGGGTTTTTAAATTGGGAAATTGTATTAAGTTCATATTGATAGGGGGCTAAATAACGTGATTTTTAGAGGGATTTTCCAATATGTAGTCAAATTAAGGGTATTGTTTAATACGCCACGAATGCGCGCAATATGTAAGAGGTTCACTGAGTGAATCCCCCATTTGCTTCATAAGTTCTCCTTCTTCTCTTTTGAGCTTCAATCTTGTAAGCATCAAAAAACACTTGCAAATGAAATCAAACCTTCAAAATAACCTTGAGTCTCAATATCAAACTGATATGTTATACAAACTTGAAAGTGATAGGAAACTTTAGAAGTAAATTTTTATGTCTTTTAGGCAATGGATCACTTTGAAAAAGTGCATAAAATAATGATTTTAAAACTCAGTTAACAACATAAAAACAAAGAGAAATATACCATATCAGAAACCAAAGATAACAAAATGATAAAGGAGTTCACCCCTCTCCTGGGCTACATGTCTTGGTCCAGCTTCCAAAGTTGGGACTCTTTCATTATGTGATCAAATTTGTGTTTACATGAATTTAAAATGCAAAGAATGTAAAAATTATGTCTCCAATGGCTCTAGAACAGTAAAAAACCCCAAGTTGGGCTCTTGTTGGGTGCAATTTGACCAAAAACTAAAGAATTTATGCTCTAGAGAATTTTTTATGATAATTGTGTTGGCATTGTGGTTCTGGTATGATTTCAGATGTTGTACTTGATGGCAAACACCCATGGCATGGCTCTCATTTTGATGAAAATAAAGAAGTACGCAGGAGAACAGTTCAGGAGGTGCGTACCCGCAGGTATGCCGTGGCAGGGGCCGCGTCCAAATACGCGGTCACCCATTCATGGGGTGCGTACCCCATGCACACATCCAAGGAGTTAAGCGCCCACACGTGGGGTTCTCAGTGTATTTAGCCAACAGTATTTTTGGTTATCTGGTTTGCCTGCGGTATTGATTTTTTTATTACTTTATTGAGCCCCATGATCCTTGATTTGAGGAAGAGCTAGCCTATATAAAGCAAAGGAGATCATTTGGCTTGTGTATCTTTTTGTGTCTTTGAATATCTTAAGATCTGATCTATTGGGTTCTCGGTTCTTAAAAGATTGATTTATAAGGAGAAGTCAGAAGCGAATTGGCGAAGGGTGATCTCTTGAGCACAAGTTCAGATCTGAGCATCTGAGGTTATTTCAGCCCTAGTCCAAGGTACGCAGAGGCGCCGAAGGTTTAGTGCGTGGGTACGCAGAGGCACCAAAGGTTCAGTGCGGGGGTACGCAGAGGAGCCGAAGGTTCTGTGCGTGGGTACGCAGAAGCGGCGAAGGCTCAGTGCGTAGGTACGCAGGGCAACAGTGGCTCAGGTGCGTGCTTTCTGTAGCAGCACGCGGCGCGATTATTCTTCTGGGTGCGTACTTTCTGAGAAGTACGCGGCGCGATATTGTTTTTGGGTGCGTACTTTCTGAAAAGTACGCGGCGCGATATTGTTTTTGGGTGCGTACTATACGCAGGTCAGTAAAAGGAGCAGTGCGTGGCCACGTAGTCCAGAAGAAGGAGATCTGCGGGTATATGCAGAGAAGCAGAAGGTGAACTGCGTAGCAACGCAAGCCTGTAAAAGAAAAACCGCGTATCTGTGTTAAGATCTTCTGTTGGCTGAATTTTTCTGTTGGAAAGGTGTTCTGGGTTCTGTTCTGTTATTGTTGATCTGGTTATTACAGCTGACAGTATAATTTACATGTACTTGATGATCATTTGATGTATATGGATCCAGTTTGAAAATTTATGAAAAGTGGTCCTTGAAAAGAAGTAGGGGGTTGTAGCTCCCTTCTAGGAGAGACTGGAAAACGAGAGAGTTGTAGCTCTCTGCAGGTTGCAGCTGCGTACTGGTAAAGGACTGCACCAGTACAAAACCATTGTAAAAGGAGTTTCTAATTTGAAAGAAGATAGAGACATATTGCAGCAGGTGGTTTTCACCCACATTGGGTTTCCACCTTATATCTGGTGTTCTTTGATGTGACTGTCTGTTTTTCTTGTTCATGCTCATTATTTTATGGTACTGATATGCAAAAATAATTCAAAGTATAAATAAGGAAGATTTGGTAAAGGACTAGATAATACTGATTCACCCCCCCTCTCAGTATTATTTTCAACAATCTTTACGTAAACATATATCTTCTATTAGATTCACTTATTAAGCACATTCATATAAGTTCGCGCAGTAAATAAATAGTAAACTTGCAATTCATTCCCAATACACTTCAATGCATAAAACAAGAAAAGGCACACATAAATATGGTAAAACTTCTCTTTATTAATACTTCCAATGGTTACAAACTCAACTTGCCCTGCACACTCAGTTATAGAGGTTTGCGCACTTAGTTGCGGACTACTAGGCCTCTGTGCACTCAACAACAGAGCCTTCTCCTACTCTATGACCCAAAGACACGACTCTACATTTCGACTCACTGCTTCATCGATTGATTTCCTTCTTATATTTTCTTTTTCTCTCTTTTACACTTAGAGCCTCACTCTATTTATACAATCCCATGGTTCGCGGACCATGTGTAGATCTCTCAAATTGACATTACATTACAAAAATGAGGGCGAACAACCCTCTGACTCATTTACCATCTTCACGCTCTACACCCACAAATCGCGGAGTCTTTATAATGGAATTAGTCAAAACTTGGGCTTTAAGCCCCAAAAATTTCCTTGGGGGGAACCCATGCCCAATAGGCCCCCAATAGAAACATCGTGACTTGCCCTTGAGTCGCTTTGTTGGTGTGGAGATCTTTGCGCAAAGACCTCCCAACTCTACTTAGACGACGGCAAGGTTGGCAGCGCACTGACCGGCTGCCTGCTGAATTTCCTGTACTCGTCGTTTTGAGACCACAGTGTCAGAATTACTCCCTTGTATCTATTCATGCATCCCCTACATCGTCTTATAGTCCCATGCCTTCTTTCAGCTACCTAGAGCACGAAGATTGTGCTTTTGTTGGCTAGTAAGATAGTCGGGCCACTTGTGTATGGCTTCAATCAAGTGCCATTCACTTTCCCTAGGAAAAGTTCTCCGTTTTGGTTTACTCGCTGCACCGTGCCTTCATCTATGACCTCCTTAACAACAACGGTCCCAACCAATGCATTCTAAACTTTCTGGGGAATTTATCAAACTTACTGTCATATAGTAACACTAGATCATTTACCTTGAAGGTGCGCAACTTAATATGTCGACCGTGCTAGGAATTTTCACGACTCTTTCATACCTGTTGATGGAATCTAGCCAAAAATCGTTCCTCTTTGAGTTCCTCCAACTACGTGAGCCTCTCCTCCAGGGCTCCATGGTCCATCATACCTATGAACACTACTATGCATAGACTAGGCACAATATACTCCATTGGCATTACAGCTTCCACTCCATAGACCAACCAGAAAGGTGTCTGTCACATCAGTTTCTTGCAGGTTGTCCTATAAGCCCATAATACTGTAGGTACATGTAGGTCCCAACCACTTCGCTATGCATTACATAATTTGGTCAACACAGTCTCCAGTATTTTGTTAAATGCTTCTACTATCCCATTAGCTTATGGGTGATACAGTGTGCTTTTCTGATGATACACCTGAAACTCTTTTGTTAGCACACAGATCTTTTCATTCAAGAAATGTGTACCACGATCACTCATCAAGATCTTTGGACATCTAAATCATGTCAATACGTGTTCAAGCAAAAACTTCACGGCCATGGCAGCGGTGCAGTCTTTTACCAGCCATGATTCTACCTAACGAGTCAGGTACTCTGTCGCAGTGATAATGTATCCCTGAGGTTTGAAAGGTCCTATAAAGTCGATCACCCACTTTTCAAAGGGCTGCAATGTCTTTTGCGTAGTCGCTCGCCTTGCATAATGTCCTCCCGCAGTGCCCCCATGCACGTCTGTGAGGATATGACCTCGTTCAAATTCAGGTACATACCTTCACAGTATCATCATTTCCCATCTTATATAAGTGCCCCGTGATGACAAAAAAATCATCCATGCACACCACCAGTGCCTCCTTTAAATGGGAAGAGTACTCTTTCGACGTAGTTCTAGTTGTGATAAAGTGGATTATATCTTCAAAGTGTCCATCCGCTACGCGCACAACAAAGAGCTGTGCGTAACGTAATCTTTCCTCTAGACTAGTAGGTTCCTTTCCTATATCAATGTGCGACAGGTGATCCAGTCCTGCATTCAGGTGCCCAGGCTTCACAACAACCTCAAAATCATATTCTTGGAACAATAAAAGCCACCTTCATATGTGCACCCCAACACAAGCTTGTTGACCAAGTATTTCAGTGTGGAATGATCAGTATACATCTTGAAGTGTCCCCGTCGAAAATAGTGTTGATATTTTTGGAGCGTGTACACCATAGCCAATCCCTCACGTTCAGTTGTGGAATAGTTCTTTTCTGCTTTAGAAAACTTGTGACTCACGAACATGATTGGGTGATCCAAGCCCTCTCCACCCTCCTATGTTAGTACCGCTCCCAGCGCTATACATGGCACATTAACATGGACATGAAACTCCTCATCCCATTTCATGAAGACCAGGATTGACGCAGAGGCCATTTTTTCTTTTAGTACATCCAGACTTTTCTTGCAGTCATCGTTCCAATAGAACATTACATCTCTTTTCAACAACTTCTCCATCAGCACGGTGATCTGGGCATATATTTTGATGAACTTCCTGTAGTACCCTATATGTCCCAGGGTAGTGCGCAGCTGTTTCACACTTCATGGCGCTTCCAAATTCAAAATCACCACAATTTTCACGGGGTCTACCATCAATCCCTATCTGCAAACCACATTTCCTAGCAGGTTCTCAAAAGGAATGAGGAATGTATGCTTCTTGAGGTTTAACATGATTTACTATCTTCGGCAGGTATCCAGAATCAAGTGTAAGCTTGCTACATGGTGCTTAACCAATCCAAATATAGTCCAATCATTCAGATAAACCTCCAGGAACTTGTGGATATATTCTTTGAAAGCTGCAATAACTATGAACAAAAATATGGCCAACGCATTCTTCAATCCGAATGGCATAACAATGTATTCAAAGTAGCCCCACTCAGTCGTGAAGGTTGTCTTACTCCTATCTTCCAGCGCAATTTTGATCTGGTGGTACCCTGAGAATCCATCAATGAAAGAATACTCTTCCTGACCACCGACATTTTATAATACTTCATCTATGAATGGAGTTGGGAATGGGTCATACACACACGCGTCATTCAATTTTCTAAGGTCCACACATATTCTTATCTCGCCCTTCTACTTCTTTTTCACACCACAATAGGGCTTACCTAATCATACTCTTCCACTGGCTCAATGATTCTGGCTGCGAGCATCTTCTCTAGTTCTACGCGAACCTTCTCCTTGTATTTCAGATTCAAGCGGTAAGGCCTCTACTTAATTGGCTTCACAATTGGCTTTAATGTGATCCGCATCATTCCTAAATCTCTGATGATTCCTTTTAAGTCCACGATCTTGGTTAGGAATAGGTCCTGGTACTCATGGAGTAACTCATCGACCTTATCCACTATCACGTCATCCCAGTAGTCACTTTGCATTGCATACTTAGGTTCAACGTCCGTACCAATGTTCCCCTGCTTTGTCTTTACCGGTATGGTTATGTCAGGGTCTTCAATCAGTGGTCCTTGAACCTCGTGATGGCCTTCAGTTTCTTGAATGTTAACTTTTCGTGGATCCTCATCATCTTCTTCAGTATTTACATTATAACACTCCAGTGTGCAGCTTAGCTGAGTAGCCCATTCAGGTAGAATCAATTTTATTGGCTCCTGGGGCATCTTAAAGATAACTTCTTTTACTGCTTGTAGCACATCATCAACAGTGTCCCATCAATGATCCTCAAACATGAAGGTTAAGAGGAACCCTTCACGCAAGATATCCCATCCACTCGTCCCATGGTGGAGCTCCATCTCTATATGCTATTTCATGGGTATAACATCTAGGGTATTATAGAATAGGTGCACCCACTCAGGTTGTGGCTCTTCCCCATATACCTTTGTCCACCTAGTGAGGTGCGCACACGAATCATCTCATCCATCATACCTGTCTGTTAGACGCATCTAAGGCTTCCCAAAATGTATGCGCATCATTCTCCTGCCAGTCCTCAAAGCTTCCTTGGTGCATACCCCACCACCTCACGGGCGTAGCGCATAGTGCCCATTTCAAAAGGCTCAAAACATTGTTGTTCCAGCACCTCTCTTTCAAATCTATTCAGGAAAGCATATACCTCACTTAACCCAACATAAGTAGGCAGATCCCTCACTTATGTCAATATGTAGCATGACAATTTTTTCATCATATTACAGTTCAGCGTGGTTACCTCGTGTAACAATTTTTGTCATCTCTCTATCTCTTCATCTGAATCCTACATGCAGGAGCTTTCGCACTCCCATGAGATTCATCCATCCATGGTGGGATTTACCCAGTCTTTCTCTCGTGCAGTTATCTTGTAGATGTATTCTAAGTCATATAGTTTAGGCTTCTGTGATCCATATCAAGTTTATGAGAAATTTTTCGGCGAAAATCACATGAGGAACCATTTGTCGATGCGTTTCGAACCAACTAGTGTGGTTCATTGTCAAGAAAAGTTGAAGAAACAGATCCAACCTAGCATTTAAATAGTCATCATCGCTTTCATAGTCATGCACTGGCTCCATGTAGAGAAATCCCTCAGTAGGGTCCAAGGGTATGACTACACACAAAGACTTTTTCTCAAAAATCATCTTGCGCTTCTTCATATTCATCACCCTGTTCATGTTAATGGCCCAATATATTCCTAATAGCATGGGGTAGGGATTGCTGTCATCAACAATCTCTATCACTTCAAAGTCTACTAGTGTGTTGGCCCTTTCAATATCCATGATGATTCCCTGCAATCTCCCCATAGGTATGATATTTTGTTGGTTCGCCATTCGGAGCAGGATAGGAGACCATTGTAGTGTAGGCCAACCCATGCACTCCCATGTCTGCTTCGGTAAAACATTCACATCCGACCCTAGGTCTAGAATTACTTGGTCCATCTTATATTCTCCAATCTGCGTGGTTAACCTCATTTCTCTTCATGTCCTCATCACATGATTTCCATTCTTCCAGACTACGTGTGGTTCTCCCGGCGTAGTCTCAGCACATCTATTTATGAGTTCTTGCAATCCCTTTATAGCCTTATTATTGTGCAATAGCTTCATGCATGTTTCTAGGAATGTCATGAGCATTGATGGGTCCATTTTTGGCTCCAGTCTGTCTTTGCTTCTTGAAGTAGAGGCATCAACGAAGCTCTTCCTAGCTTCCATGAAGGTTTCCTTAGTGCACTCCAAATCAAACTTTGATTCTTTCACAGAGCCTTGGGAACCCAAGTACTATCTTTTGGTTGTTTTCCTTTATCATCACCTGTCGTAATTCCACTTTGGAGCACAATGTTCACATTAGGGTCTTCCTCAAGCAGCTAAAACCTCATCATTTGCAGGATCTGAGTCGGGGGAGGTTGGAGCGCTCCCTTGTCGCACAGCCTCGCTATCAATGTGGGACAATCCTCTGTCTCATGATCAAATAAGGTACAATACAAGCATGATGAACATGTCAGATTTGTACAATCACAGGCATAATGTCTTGGCCCCCCACAATCATAACATATTAGCTGTCCATGACCTCTTCCAGGTCCTCCTCTACCTTAGCCTCGCCTGCGCCCCTGAAATTCGGTTTGTGCCACTCCTGCATTCTACTCAAGGGGTTGCGTTTTGGCCTAAACCCTGTAGGTGGGAGTCATATCCATCATCAGCTCATAGCTTCTACAGGTGTGCTCATCATGTCCCACTGATCTATATAAATTACAGAACAACTGTTGCGAATTTTGTGTGTACTTCTGTAACAAATGGCAGTTTTTCATAGAATGCGTTCCTCCTATTTGACAAATCTCACACCACAAAGCAGGTGCCATGCTAGGTCCTACTTGTGCCTCTGGTCTTAACGGCATCGGTCCTCCTCCCGTGAGGTAATTCATGAACATTGGGTAGTAGTCCTTTTCATGACCCTGACCCTTACATTTAAAACACCATACCTCTTCATGCACTTTCGGGCAAGTTGTCCTATCCTATTTGAGACTCTGCATCTCAAGGAACTTGTTTTTCAACTATGCATGGATCTGCTAAAATCCCAAGTTAGGATCCTGTATCAAGGTCTCATGCAGCCTCATCGCGATCTCCAAGGCTTCTACCTGAGTCATTAACCTTTGTTGTGACAATGCATTCCTTAAATGAGGCGTTAACGATGCTACAAACTATTTTCAGTGTTGTCCATATGTCAAAGTCATAATAGCTTTGCAAATTATGCACTTCAGTCTCTTATCTAATTCCCAGGGGGTCTTGCCTAGTCGCATCGTGCCCTCCTTGAACCCAATGATCGTCTATGCCTTTGACTTCAGCCTACTAAATTCTCTGTTCAGTGCAATTTGGATATCCACTATCCCTGCATTTGGATTTTCATTAGAATTCTTAATGTACCAGGTCAGCACGTGATCCTGTAGAGCGCTGACCAATGTCACTTTATTTATATTATCATCGATAACTCCCTATGCTTCTGATAAATATTTTATCATGGACCAAAACTGGTATGGATCTTCATTTCCTACTCCCTTGAACACTGACAACTTTATTATGCTTGCCATATTGACTCGCGGTAGTGGCGGAGGTGGTACGGGTGAAGATGGGGGTGAATGTGATGAAACTAGTGGTGGTGTGGGTGGGGGTGGTATGTGTAGAATCCTCTTCCTTATCAAATTGATCACACTTCTTGGTGAGACCTTCGTGAGTTCCTCCTCATCCCCCCATAGAAGTGAAATCAAGGGGCTTGTTTCTAGTTCTGTACTACCTTCGATCCTCTAAATTCTCCCACTTCGCATAGCCCTGAACATTAATGTATTCGCATAATCCACTTTTCACGCAGTAGCATTTTAATCCAAGTGTTCAGAGACTTAACATACTTACCTTGTGGTCCTTTGAGGAAGCATCATTTGGCCTCACTATAGCTAACTAAAGTATCTCCCGTGAACTCAGTAATGAATCCTCCTATAATTTGATCAAGCCACTGATCAACAACACACGCATTATCCTCCGATGCTTCCAATCTATGAACCAACTCTGGGGTCCACACAATAGGACTGTCGAGCTTGCACCTTCGTTGGCTATCTTCTAACTTTAGGATCCACTCATAGAGCTTAGTAGGGAAAGATGTGAAGAAAATTTTGTGGATATTTGTGTATAGGTAGTAGTCTAGCCACTCTTCTTTTGATAGTCATGGATTCATGTTCTCTTGCACTATGAACTCATGGATTCTCCTGTCCAACCAACCTTCAATTTATTTCTTAATTGGATTCCAGTGATACAACATTAGACATCTCTATGTAGATTCTAATCTTGGCAACATAACCATTTGTTGGCTTGTTGGGGTCTGATCCAGGGTCGAGGCTAATTAGCCAAACAAATCCCTGTACTACTAGCCCTTTTGGTAGCAGTCCACGGAGCGCGAACTAAGGTCTCACTTGAAGCAGTATGGGGGGGATGTTGGAACCAGGTTTCTGCACCCTTGAGATGTCTGAGGGGTTGGTTTAGTCCAACTGTGAATGCCTTCATGCAGGCTACTCCACGCACTTCCCTGGCCTGTGAGGCCTTTGCGGCCTTTTTATATTTGTCTTCGTACAGCCCTAACTAGGGTTGTGGGGTTTTCGTGCTGCTAGAGCAAGAATCTATGCTATTTCACCAAGTCACACCATGGATCTTACTTATCTTATTATAACAGTTATTTATCTTCATGTAAATAGATACCTTCTATTAGATTTACTTATTCAGCACATTCATATAAGTTTGCATAGTAAATAAACAACAAACTTGCAATTCATACCCAATATACTTCAATGCATAAAACAAAAATAGAAACATAAAAATATGGTAAAACTTCTCTTTATTAATGCTTCCAATGGTTACAGACTCAACCTGCCCTGCGCACTCAACTGCAAAGCCTTCTCCTACTCTACGACCCGAAGACATGACTCTACACTTCGACTCACTGCTTCCTCGAGTGATTTCCTTTTTTTTTTCTTTTTCACTCTTTTACACTTGGAGCCTCGCTTTATTTATACAATCCCATGGTCTATGGACCATGGGTAGATCTCTCAAACTAACATTACATTACACAAATGATGGTGGATAACCATCTGACTCATTTACCATCTTCGCGCTCTGTGCCCACAAATCGCAGAGTCTTTACAATGGACTTAGTCAAAACTTGGGCTTTAAGCCCCAAAACTTGCCTTGGGGTGATCCCACACCCAACAATTGTTATTAGTTCACGTAATTTATGTGTTTTTTCTTGGATATGGTTCGATTTTTTATATTTCTTTTGTAGGTTTTAACCCCATACAGAAATTACCTACATATGAATTGTAAAACACATAAAATAAACAATGCGAGAGCATAACACATAAAGCACATATACACATAGATTTTCCCCTGGATCCCAAAACCGGGACTACCATAATTCATACTTGTATTATAGAATGCATCGGCTATATAAGTATAAGATGCCTCAGGATCATTTATACACATATTCTCTTCTCTTTTGTCTTGGTCCACACAGCTTTTACAGAAGGAGTTCACTCAAGGGTCCAAAATCATAGGCGAAAGGTTCGTTCTAGGGTCTTCTAGATCTCGATTGATGGCACAAAATAGGGAATTATGGTCCCTGGAAGTTGGCAAACAAGCCTATGAGAGTGTCAAGAGATCCATAGTCGCTGTCACAGAGGCTTATGGAAGTAACTATGGCTTCTGAAGCAACTATGAAAGTGTTGTGAGAGTGACGAGGACATCTCGGTCACTCGCACAACAACAATAAGGGATAACTCTAGATTTTAAGTGTATTGCACCATAGTCGCATAGATAAAGACTTCCTAAATGCGATTGTGTACTCACAGTCACCTACATACAGTGACTGAGAAAGAGACCAAGAAGTTCTGGTCGCACACAGACATTTTTGATGAGAGCAACCAGAGTTCAAATCTAGAATTTGACATCTTGGCTTTAGTTGACTTTAGGGATCTGGTAGATCTAGGTTTCTCTCTACTATTATACAGATCTATAGATCTATAGATCTAATTTGTTAGTAGCTTCTACAAAAAAAAATGTATTAGGCTCATTGATAGTAATAGTAGTGCTCAACAGTGTTCGACAAAATGACAACACTATACATCTGTTGACATCAATTTGTGACAACACATTACAACCATCAATATGAGGGTTTTTTTATTCCTAGCATGATTAGATTTGTTTCATAGATATCATTGTTGCTTTTCTACATAGATAAAGTTATGGACCATTATACTCTCTCTTGCTTCATCATTTGATGACGATCTAAGAAGAAGAAGATTTGCAATGGTTTTCCCCATAGTGGGTTTTTTCCTTGGCCTTGGACCAATCTTGGTTTCTCTATATGCGTGCATGCTTTCTTATACTATTCCTTTTACGTTCTATTGCATTGATGATGTTGGTGATGTTGTTGGTGACATTATGATGCATGTGTTGTACTTGATGGCAACCCTCTCATAGAAGATCATCTCACTTACATATAACTAGATGAATCTACAGAAGAGATATCAGATGTGACTGAATGCATGGGTTGCAGGAAAACTAAAAGGAATCAGATGATAGATCTAAGTGTGACAAGTTAGCTTTGCCATCAAGTCCAAAGGGGGAGATTGTTGGCATTATGATATAAGTGTTGCCCTTGATGGCAAGATGACAGATTATAGTGCAGCAGATTAGTAGCAAAGAATTGATGATCAGATTACAAAGAATGAAGAAAGCTGAGTATACACGCAGGTTCACTATATACCAAGTCGCGTACAGAGGCAGGATATACGCATGTTCACTATGTACCAAGTCGCGTATATACGCAGGTTCACTATATACCAAGTAGGGTATACACGCAAGTTATACTCGCAAGTTTTCTGGGTATACAAAAATGCATATACACACGGGTTTGTTTATCAGAAGTCGCGTATGCATATGCATGCACTTCCATGCACGGAAAAGCGTGTACATGTTGGAAAACTTACCTTTGGTCCATGGCGGTTAGTCCTTGGAATT
This sequence comes from Pinus taeda, assembly GCA_000404065.3. Lineage (NCBI taxonomy): Eukaryota > Viridiplantae > Streptophyta > Pinopsida > Pinales > Pinaceae > Pinus > Pinus taeda. The sequence goes on along the minus strand of APFE030896596.1, from coordinate 121,743 downwards.
TGAACCTATGTATTTTGGACCATGGCATCTCGACAGACGTGTTGATCCCTAGTATTGAGTTGATGGTATTGGTTTGTTATGGTTTTGGACCATGGTATTGAGCAAGGTCTAAGACTAAAAGGAGAAGAAGATCATTAGGCAAATGTATTGAAAAAGTCTTGAATTTCTGATGAATGATGAGATCCAGTATGCAGGTTATGGGTTGCTTGATCTAAGCTAAGGAGGGATCTCACAAGTTGATGGAGAACAAGATCTAAGGATAGATCGGGATCAAATGGTTTGAAATGAACTATCTCTATATGATTGATTATGTTTATTCTAGATCCATATACTGACGCATGTAATGATCTGAACTGGGTTTGAAATTGCGGCAAAGTCATGATTGAATATTTATAGATCTGTACGTGGGTTGACTTTTGAAAAAGCGTGTATGTATGCGGGTTTGGTTTGTCCAAGTAGCGTATGCACTTTAATGCATGATTTTGATGATACAGTTGGTTCTGAATAGTGTTGCAGAGTTTAGGGTTCTGCTCTGTGTTCTGCTGACTGCTTTTGTTGACAGGGTTCAATGATTTAGTATTGGGTGATTCAGAGATTGATAGATTGTGTGCTTCAATGATATTGATGGGTCCAGTATGAAAATTGGATGAAACATGGCCTTCAGATTATGGAGTTGTCCTTCAGTGTATCCAATCTGAAAATTGATGAAACGTGGTACCTGGAGGAGAGAAGATTGTAGGTCAGCACCTACGTACTAGTATCTAAGCTAGTACAAGAGATAAAGGAAATCTTTGGAGCATTGTAGCAGGTAGTAGCCTGCGTACTAGTAAATGGATCGGCTAGTACAAGAGCAAAGGGGTTGTAGCTCCCGTACTTGTATAAGGCTGCACCCGTACAAAATATTGTAAAAGGATTTTCTTATTAAGAAGAAGATTGAGATGACTTGCAGCAGGTGGTTTTCTCCCGCATTGGGTTTCCACCTTATATCATGGTGTTCATGTGTGTGCTCTTTATGTGTGATGATCTATTATGCTTACTGTTAATAAGGTCAATAACGTTCTGATGCATTTACTGAAGATAAGCTAACTGAAGCATAATATTACTGCATGTACGCTAGTTGCTTTTAACACAGTCGCGTATATACGCGGATATCCTTAATTGAAGTAGCGTATATGAATCAGAGTATGAAAATGAAAAAGTTTTACTGATTTGATAATACTGATTCAGCCCCCCCTCAGTATTATTTCCAACAATTGGTATCAGAGCAGGTCCTTTGGTAGAAGCTTGATCGCTTGAAGGAGATCCGTGGAACAATGGGAAAGAAGCTTAAGAAGAAAGCTCATAAGAAGAAGAAGACATCTCAGAAGAACTATGACAGTGGGAGAATCGATTGGGGATTAGGCATAAGAAACTCTTCAGATTCAGACAGAATCATTATCAGGTATGAATGTGTTATCCTCTGATATTCCACCTATATTTCCTTGTGAAACAGATGAAAGTGATAGTGAAACAACTGGACTTGCTCTTATGGGTGAAGAAGAAAGATATCAAATAGAGGGAGAATTTAAAAGGCTTTCAGACATAATCAAAGATGAACAAGATCTTTTGAAAAAAAGGGAATGTGAAACAACTGAACTTGCTCTTATGAGTGAACAAGAGAGATATCAAATAGAGGCAGAATTTAAAAGGCTTTCAGACACAATCAAAGATCAACAAGATTTATTGAACAAAAGGGAGTGCGACTTCAAAGAAGAAACTACCAAACTGAAAGCCAACCTGAAGTTATTCATGGACAAATATATAAAGTTGCTAAATGAAAAACCAGAGGAAGAAAGCAAGATAAGGAAGTCCTACAAGGACAAACTTCAAAAGATGCATGTTGAAGTAACATCTCTGAGAAAAGAAGTCAATGAAAACAACACAACAATCAAGAATCTCAGGGATAGATCCAGTGATTATGAAAGTCTTGAAGCTACAACCCTCTCACTAAAGGAAGAACTTGAAGAAGCCAAGAAGAAGAATAAAGATCTGCTCCAAACTATTGAAAAACAGGAATCACAGCTGGAATGTGCCTACAGAGCTCGTCAAATGCAGCAGAATGTGAGTGAAGAACAAGAAAAAGAGATACTCAAACTAAGGCAACAAGTGGAAGAAGGAAGAAAGTCTAAAGAAATCTTGAAGAAGCAATATCTTGAAAAGGAAGAACAACATCAAGTTGAGGTAAATATCTTGAAAGGTAAATTAGAAGAAAAGGATAAGCTTTTATGATTTCAAGATAGCTCTAAAGTTTTGGATGATATTCTTAGTAGTCAAAGGTCTCCTGCTATAAAGACTGGTCTTGGTTTTCATGAATCGGTTGAAGGTGAATCTAGTTCACAAGGTGAAGCAAGGAACTCTAAAGAGAAATCTAAAGTGGTCAACAAGAGATGAAAGTCCATCCATCATCAATCAAGGAAAGAGATTCCTCAAAGAAAATCTTTTACTCCTCCTATGAATCATGTTGAATGTTATGTATGTCATAATCTTGGACATGTTGCAGCTAGATGTAGAAGAAGAAGGGTTCGAGATCATTATGCTGAAATGTCATCTCATTCAAGGTACTTTTATGGATATTGTTTTTCTTGCAATATGTATGGTCATAAGGCTGTTGATTGCTACAGAAGGAATATGAGACATGTAAGATGCTATGCATGTAACAAGTTTGGACATATAGCAAAGGATTGCAGGAAGAATGTTTGTGATAAGAAGAAATCATCAACATGCTTGAAGGTATGGAAGAAGAAGGAAGTTCAGTCAGAAAGATGTGGCACAGCACAGGATTCTCAGCACAGCATAGTCATAACAGACTCAGGGGGAGCTGAAAGTGTACAACTTTAGTGTCCTGAATCTCATACGCAAGTTTCATAAAGGGAATTCGCGTATATACGCGATTTATACTCTGCAAAGTCGCGTATATGTCAGTCTGAGGAAAAGCAGTGGGGACAGGCTCAGAAAAAGTGTCTGATATGTTTCAGTCCGTTATTTTCTCTATTGGTTAATAGTTACAGTCTATTGAGGATGTGTGGAAATGTCTTGATACTTGTAATATGTTTAGAAGTATTTTTGATGATGATGATGATGTCTTGATGCTTGTTGCTGATATATGCATGATCAGATCTAGCCGTAGACAGATGGCACTTGTTGAGGGGGAGCATATGCCTTTGATAATGCATTGTTGGCATTATGGTTAGTGGTCCTTGATGATGATACTTATATGGCTAAATGATATATCGTGCTCATACTTATGGATTGACAGTGCATTTATGATGCTTACAAGGAGAAGTACAAAGCTTGAATACATATTGTCATTACTTGATGATGAAGTCTCTCATATGTTGTTGTCATCATATGCATGAAGATCATATAATACAGTTATGATGCAGGATTCCTATGGTACTTGGTGATCATGTGGATGAGGATTGTTGATGTTGATGATATAAAGAAGCCTTGACAAGTGATCTTGTGCTCAAAATACATAGTGTTGGATACATGCATGATTACTCAAAGTTGCATTGTTGGAGACATGAGATTGTTATATGATAGGTTGATTCTCACATATGTTGATTGGTGGTTATTAGATGAGGGATATTCCTGTATAATGTTACAGAGATGATACATGGATGATCTTGTTGACAAGATGGCTATACACATATGATATAATGTGAATGATTTTATATGATGAGCTGATATCAATATGCAGTCATACCCTGTCACAGGAATTTTACAGGTTGCTGATCTGGAAGTAATTATACGCGAGTCTTATGAGGAATAACCGCGTATATATGCACGTTCCTGTGGATACAGTCGCATACATGTCGGTGTGAATAATTTCAGTGAGCCAGATTCAGGGTGAGATGAGTCTGATATGTGGGTCTAACTGAGACCATCCAGCACAGGTTCAGGGAGAGCAGATAATCTTCTAATAATGCATTGTTGGCATTATCTTAGAAGCTTTTGGTTATGGTTCATAGCTATTGTCGATTTCAGGTGGAACAAAGGCAGAAGGAGAATAGAAGGAAATCTTAGTTGCTGATCTGAATGAAGATTGAGAGTTGCTGTTGCTATCAGTTGTTGATGACTTTCATAGGTCTTGATCTAGATATTTTGTCTCTATGTCATGTATCTCTTTTGTGCTATCTCTTTCATAGTGTCAAGGTCATGTAACGGCCTATTTTGGTTTCCCCACTATGCCTGGGATGAAGATGTAATGTATTTGGTCATCATATGTAAATGTCTGATGTATTCCACTCGGTTGGATGAATGATCCCCACTTGGTTGGGTGATGAATGTATGTACTAAGTCTTTTGGTAATAGGAAGGTCTTGTATTGCCTTAGTTCTTCTTGAAGACCATCTTGTTGATCTTTCCTATAGTCAAGGAGGAACATGAACAACACTCTTCAACAAAGTAGAGACTTCAGCATGTATTCAGGGGAAGCATGGTCAGATTGGTACACCTTGGCATATACAGAGGGGGAGCTCATTCAGAGATTTCAGCAGGTACTCAGGGGGAGTATGGACAACAGAATGTTTATCAAGAAAAGAGAACATCTTGGTCTGCCCTTTGCCCTTGATGTCAAAGGGGGAGAGTGATTTGGTGTTGTTGCCATGAAGTCCAAAGGGGGAGATTGTTGGAATTATGATGC